>CM060089.1:1517443-1641174 GCA_030522485.1 Stenchaetothrips biformis | reverse complement strand
CTATTGAACATTCCCATGCAACCAGCCACGACAGCCGTGTCTTGCGGGCCTGCCTACACTCAACCCACAAGCCGGCGCCGTGGTTGCAAGCTGCACGCGTTAGGGAATGCGCGCGGCTGAGGAGCGTGTCACACATTGGTTCCGGGGTTCCGCGCGGTCAAACTCAGCTCGGCGCGGCGCGCGCGCACAGAGAGACGTCGTGGGTCCCTGCGTCGAGGGTCACCCTTTGGAGGGCCTGTACGATGATGTGGGCGATGGTGACGGTTAACCAAGGTGTGCTGCGTACCTGCCAGCCGGGTCCGTGTTACGTCCGTGCACACGGTCCCGATAGGCAACGCGGCGGCTTGGAAAGGAAAAATACAAATATTAACTTACACGGCTACCCGGATGGGACCTTCCTTTGCGCCTTCGAGGTCCACGTCGACACGACCCTCGCCACCACGGCCTCGATGCCGACCCGGGGGAGCGCCTCCGAGGTCCGTCGGCGACCTCGCCTACGGCCTCCGCGCTGTCCCGAGGGCGGGTCCCCGAGGTCCACGTCGACGACATACTCGCCCACGGCTTTGAACCCAACCCGCGAGAGTGCCCCAGATAGACTACACTTGAAACAAGGACGAGGTCATGTCGCAACTTTTGCCTACTTACAGGTGGGTTGTAATACAGATTGCCTGCATTCAGGCGTTTCGTTAAGAGCAGGAGGGGGCTCAAGGCCTCCGTACCCGAATCCCCCTCCCCCCTTTCCATAAGAGCCTGGTCCAGGAGGTCCACATCGACTATCTACGCGGCCACGGCCTCCACTGCTTCTGCCTCGGGTGGCGTGCGGCGCGCGCAGCCGGACGCGGGGCACGCGGAGTGATCACCTCCGCATCATGCCCCACATGGGCCCCTACGGTTCCTCACCAGGGAAACGGCCGCTTGGCCAACTCACCGAGCACGGCACGGTGCTGCGGGTCGCCGTGGGTCCCTGCAGAGGTCCGCGACGGCGCCCCTTCCTGGAGCGCGGCCATATTGGTCTGTAATGGGAGCGACTGGCAGTCGCGCCGCGCCTGCCTGCAGGTCGCCGAACACGTCCTCGTCGCTGGCGGCCTAGCGGGTGACGCACGCGTCCACGGGGAGACGCGCTGCGCCTGGCTGCAGCCACCGAAGCACGAGTAGCCCTCCGGTGCATCGGACGGCTGGCCTGCAGCCCAGGGGCTCGAGCTCGAACGGCTCGAACGCGGGAGCGCTCGAGTACTCGGGAGTACTCCGGAAAGGAGTACCCGAACCCAACAGCGATAACGCGTTTCGATATCATACCTTGCGGACGAACCGCGCGATGCACAACTCCGAAGCGAGCCCATCCTGGCTTCGCCGCCCTCAGGGGACAGGGCTTGGACGACGGCGAGATCCGCGCATGTAGAACGAGACGGTACCGCATCGCACACCATGCATGCTGCTGTTCGAAGCGACGCAATACCTTTCCGTCAACGGGGAGTGTGTTCGAAACGACGCGCGGAGACCAGGGCGGAAGCACTGGCCAACTGGAATTTGGCAAAGACACAGTGAAGTTAAGAGACGCGACGGCGCACCGCACCCTCAAAATCAGTGCATTGGCAATATCTAGTGCAAAACGGCACCACACTTTAAATCTACCACTTGGGTGGCATGTTGGAGCATGGGGGCCATTACCCTCCATCACCGGATACATTCGGCACCCCCGAAGGTAGGCAAGACGCATGACACCCCGCCTGATGGTATGCCAACAGGTGCGACGGAGCACTCTCCGCAAAAGGGGTTAGGGAAAGGTTTGGACATTGCTCCTTTCATGCAGGCTCAGTATCTTCGCAATAGTGTGACGGTTTAAACCTCGCAATGCAGAGGGGTAATATGGTGTAAACCCAGTAGAAAAGTGGGCTTGAAACTCGTTGGTTTTGCCCCTGACGCGCGCTTTGAAAGGCAAAAACTAGGTGCGGTGAGTGGCCTCTCTCGGCGTCTCCTAGTACTCTCTAGACCGTTCTCTTCCATGCCCCGCCTCACAGACGCCTTTACCACACACTGAATTGGGGGGGCTCCAGCCACCCCCCTCTCTCTCTCTCTCTCTCTCTCACACACACACACACACACACACACACGCACGCACACACACACACACACACACACACACACACACACACACACACACACACACACACACACACACGCACGCACGCACGCACGCACACCGGACGTTCGGTCTGGAGCCCCTCTAAAATAATCTGCCCTATTCCCCTCACTCATCCCCCCCATGTACCCTCAACAACTACACATGTCATAGTCAGTGTATTTACCTCCAAAACAATTGGACGTCAATTCCTTGGAGGTAAAATCTTTGGAGGTAAAATCTTACTAGCTTTGGAGGTAAATCGTTGGACGTAATAAAGAGAGGCAGATGAAGGCTTGGAGGTAAATTACTTGGAGGTAACGCGCCCCACCCGAATTCACAGTGGGAGAGACAGTGTGATGGGTTCAAGATAGGGAGTGATCAGATGCATCTCGGTTAGGTTTGGTTATATTGTTCGTTTTTTTTTAGTTTATCAAGAGCATCAAGAGAATCATCACAAGACAGAAACATCACAAGAATTAACGGAGAGGCAGAGAGCTTGTCATGAAAGAAATTGACAGGTCATCAAAAGAATCGTCACAAGAATTAACAGAGAGACAGTGACAGTCATGACAAGAAGGATAATTGAAAAAGAATATAAGAGAAAAATAAAATGATGGATGCAGAAGCACACAGTTTGTTGTCGGAGAGGTGCAATGAAATGTATCGGAGCAATAGGAAAAAGATGGTTTGAGATAGCAAGTGATGAGTTTCATGTCAGTTAGGTTTTGTTACTTTGGTGAGTTTTGTAAAGATTTTATCGTATGAAGGAAACATGAAAGGACTGGCAAGAAAGACAGTGGCATGAAAAGGAAACGAGTTTACGGAGAGAGTTGGAGTCATCAAAAGATTGAACGGAGAGACAGAGAGTGAGTGAGCAAAGGAGGTCATCAAAAGAATCATCACAAGACAGAAACATGAGGAGAATTAAGAAGAGAGGCAGTGACAGATATGCAGAGATGTATCGGAGAGACATTTAAAAAGAGACATATCAAGAGTGAACATGAAAAGCATCAGGAGAAACACAGTGAGTGAGATATGAAAAGAAATGACAAGACGTATTGTGACAGGTTTTCAAAGATTTGTCAGAGAGTCATCAAAAGAGTCATCACATGAAAGAGAAAATAGTAAATGAATTGACAGAGAGACAAAGGGACATCAGAACAATAAATAGAGAGGCAGTGAGTCATGAAAAGAATTGTCACAAGACTGAAACATAAAAAGGATCAAAAGTGGGTCTGGGACATGGAAAGACAGGAAAAGACGTATCGGAGGCATCAAAAGAATCATCACAAGACAGAAATATGAATAGAATTTACAGTGGGACAGTGACAGGGACATGAAAATAATGAACGGAGAAGCAGAGTGAGTCATCAAATGAATCATCACAAAAGTATAAACAGTGGGCTAGTGATACAGGGACATGAAAGGCATTGTCGAGGGAAGAAACAGTATGAAGAGGAGGAAATGTGTATCGTAGAAAGAGGTATCAAAGTGAATGGTGAGTCATGAAAAGGTTATACGGAAGGACAGTGGAGGCATCAAATTTTTGTTCGGAGACAGTGGCAAAGGGGGAATCATGAAATCGGAGAGAGACAGAGATAGAGGAATTAAGAGAAGGGAACAGATCAATTGATAGAAAAATTATTGTCGTCATATAAATTTGTGAAAAGGGAAAACAAGAAGTGGAAGGAGCGACGCGATGAAAGGGGCAACGACTAGCGGAAGGAACGACGGCGTGAAGAAGGGAATGCTCAATGGCGGATGGAATGCTTTACGGGGTTCAGAATGCTCAACAGCGACGGGACTGATCAACGGCGGAGGGAATGCTTCACGGGGTTCGGAATGCTCAACAGCGACGGGACTGATCAACGGCGGAGGGACCGATGCAAGGCAGTCTTAGCCCCCCGGCGGAGCGCGTCGGCGCCTTCGGCGCTAAGTCCCCTTTTTTAGGTTAGGTCGGATAACGGGGAAGAAAAGCAACAAAAAATGAGGGGGGTAAGGTTAGGCCGTTTCGTACTTGAAGTGGCTTCCCACTGCGCGCGCCCAGTTTTTCATATTTCCGCTCGCCATCTCTGCTCGTGGGTACGAACCGGGGGGGTAGTTCCGGTTTGCAGTTCAGACACAGAGCGCTCTGACGGCATTCGGTTGAATCAATTTCAGTATTGGCTGTGTTGTTTTCGTTTCGAATTTCGTTCTTTCATCCCACATTGATTGCTCTGGTGTTCAAGGTGCGCGTTTTCAAGAGTGACGTACGGTGAAGGGCTCAGGACAGGAAAGCAGAAGGAATCAAGGAAAACCAAGGAATGGAGAGAAAGGTCGGCGGTCAGGTCGGACGCCAAAGTGAGGTTTGTGACCTGCCCAATCCAACCCGCAAAAGGAAGCCCAGCACCGAGTTGCACTCTCTTTGGGACACTGATGACGATGATTCCGGGTCCGAAGCCAGTGAAGGCAGCTCTGACGTCGCGCAAGGTTCGTCACTGGGTTATGTGTCTTGGTTGTGTCAAGTTAGGCCTGCATACCGAGGAAACTGTTGATTGTTTTGGCCCATTTTCAGCAGGGAATAATCCGTCGCCCCCCTTAAACTCGACGTCGGAACTCATTCTTGAAGTCCTAGACGAAGTTATTGGGCCAAGCGACTGTGGTACTTCGCTAGACGACGGTGACGATGCAGACAACAATGCCCGTCTCGATTTTCCGAGGGATAGTTTCTCTCCATCAGTCGCCGAGATTAGAGGGTTGAGCAGTGAGGAGGGCCGTTTGCAGGAATCAGTCATCCTGAAATCACCAGAACAAGATAAAGGTATGTGCTAATATAGTTAATCTGGAATGGTCTGCCTATCGCCTTGTCTATCTCCCTTTGTGCCTTCAAATGCCTCTTTCCCCTTTTCCACTCTCTCTCTCTCTCTCTCTCTCTCTCTCTCTCTTTCTCTCTTTTTCTCTCTCTTTCTCTTTCTTTCTCTTTCTCTCTCTTTCTCTCTGTCTCCTTCATCCTTTTTCTCGCTCTAAAACATACTCGAGGTAACTTGTCATCTTAAATGTTCACTCTCATTTTTTTCTGGTAGGAATTTCCGAAAATCCGAATGTCAACGAAGCTCAAAAGTATTTTGACTGGTGAGGACATGAGAATAAGTTTTTGACTCAAAAGGGGGCATCTTCAAATGACATTCATGCTCAACCAACTGCCAATCAAGTAAGATGTTGCTCCCTTTTTATGTGATTCCTTTTTCATGGTTAAATGTTGTGATGAGGAAGAAATTGACGCCTGCCCTCTTGTTACTGTTCCCCCTGCAGGATTCTGGTTGTGAGTCATTCGGCCTAAGGGAGGATGTCAGAAAAGCCCTTTTCACAACTTACCAAATAGAGAGTCTGCACGAGTGGCAGAATGAGATGCTCTGCAATCATGTTCTGGATGATGAAAAGAATTCCCTCATCATAGCACCCACGAGTGGCGGGAAGACTCTTGTGGCTCTGATACTCATGCTGAGAGCAATGTGTCTGGTTCAGAAAGATTGCATCCTAGTGCTCCCGTATGTGGCAATCGTTTCCGAAAAGGTGCAGGAGCTTCGCCGTCTGCCAAAGGAACTCCCATGGTTGAGTGTCGTTGAGTACGCTGGATCAAAGGGAAAAATCCCAGTTCCAAAACAGAAAGTGAACATGAGACTGCTGTATGTCTGCACCCCAGAGAAAGCCGCAGTGGTTTGGAAAACGCTTTGCGCGGAAGAGAAAAGAAGAGAAGAGATCGGCATGGTCACAATCGACGAGTGCCACATGTTAAGAGATAACCCAAGGGGAGCAGTGCTTGAAGAACTCGTTGTCAGCCTCCTTCTTTGGTCCACAAGCCAGACGAGAATCCTGGGGCTCTCAGCGACTGTAGGGAATCCCGACGTGGTTGCCAGGTTTCTTGGTGGTGGTGATGGAAACCGTTGCACTGTGTTCAATGCAAGCAGCCGTCCAAACCGACTCAAAGAACATGTGATCATCTCTGGCGCCGCAATTCCAATACTGCGAAAAGAATCTGGTGTAGGGGTTGTCGACCTCGAGAATAAGGTCCAGGATCTTTTGGATGAAGGAAGGGATGAAGCACTACTGCACTGCCCTTCACTGATGGGGTACGATGACCGGGTATGTGCAAAACTGGTGTTTGAGGCGATGAAGAATGGCGACTCTGTGCTCGTGTTCTGCGGCACAAGGAAAGGCTGTGTGTCTCAGTGCGTCGCTCTAACAAAAGCATTACAATGCACCCCCGTGTAAGTACTATTGTAGTCCTCTATGGCATTCATTCTAGGCTCACCTACGAAAATAAGGCTAAAATGAAAGTACTCTGATTTATCGCCTTATCATTTTGGTTTCAGTGAAGAACATTACTTTGGTGCAGAGGGCAATGAAGAAGCCAATTTTGGTCATCATAGCCAGCAGGCGAGTTTCCGTGAAGAGATCGTCAAGCAGAGGGAGCTGGTTGTCGGTCATCTGCAGTGCGAGAGCAAGGGACTCGTAAATAAGGCTCTGCTGGCTGGAGTCACTGTCGGTATAGCGTACCACTCTGCCGAACTCCACCCGACGGAGAGAAAAGCCGTCGAGGATGCCTACAGGCGAAACATCATTTCCGTCGTGTGCTGTACCTCCACTCTGGCGGCAGGAGTGAACCTACCAGCCAGCAGAGTAATCATTCGATCTCCTAGACTCGGGCCAAATTTTCTCTCTTGTGCCCAGTACCTGCAAATGGTAGGGCGGGCTGGAAGGACGAAATGTCGTCTAGAGAAGCCCAACGACAGTCATGCGGACTCATTTACCTTTGTGAATGTGGCCGATGTGGCCCGTTTCCAGTCCCTTGTCGAGAATCCTGTGGAAGATGTATTAAGCCAGCTGAATCTCGTTGGGTCCTATTATCACAGACGAGACAGACGAATCACCAATGCAGAGCCTTGCACAGGAATCACAAGAATCATCCTAGGTGCCCTCTCCATGAGTGTTATGCCCATGAAACTCTCAGACCTTGTGAAAGTTTTTAAAGCCACTCTGCTGTACCAGAGCGCAAGTGCCTCTACATCCGACAAAGCCCCATCTAACAGCTGCACCCTGCGCCCCTTCATGAGAGAGTTGGTGGTAAGATCATTGAAGCACTTCATTTCTACTTACTTCTGCGTTCACTGAAAGAGGGATCTAAGATTTAAAGGTTTTGACTAATGGATGCGAAAGTACATTATCACATTCTGAAGCCACCGTCCCCACTTTCTTACCGTTTTTCTCAGCATCTGCCTGTGGCCCTCTCAAACTGTAACCCCTTTTCCTTGACAGGTCCTGCTGGAACTGGGCCATCTGGAAATTGTTATCAGTACAGCTAATCCGGTCTCCTCTCTTCATCTGAAGATTGTATGTGACCGAGACCAGTCTCATGGACTGGTTCGATTTGCTCAACCTGACGACCCCACTCAATTGGAAAGTGGCCACAAAGAACCGTCCGCTAAGGAAAAAGAAGGTTTTGTTGCACTTCTTCAAGAGGATGCGGACTCTGTCTGCATCTGCGACTTCTCAATGAGACTGACTGCCCTTGCGGCAGCAGCATCAGCAGGTGCGTACAGACACTGTGCATTGTTTCGCGCTGCCTCTGAAACTGAGGTCGCATCTAATGAATGAGGCGCTTTCACAAGGCAGCATTTAAGGCTCTTAACTGTTTATTTCCTCAACTTTTTTTCCAGCTTCAATGTCAGTTGACGACGCCCAACGTTTCGTAACGGAAGCTGAAAAGCTCGAAAATGAATTTCCAGTTCAGAATCCACTTGCCATTCTGTATCTGTCCATCACAGAAGCCATGAGCATGCAGCTGATCCAAGACCCGGAACGAAATGCATCACAAAATGATCGGATGACCCGGAGCGTAAGCAAGTTGGTCAGTATTCATATGCAAGCTCCATTTCATGAACGTTCCCTTCTCTGTTAACTGATACCTCCCAATTGCTTTATTAGATTCTACGTGATTACAAAAGCAATCCCTATTCGGCTATCTTCTGCAAGTTGGGGGTCGAGGAGGACATGCTGACAGAGTGGGTGTACGGTAACCCCACAGTCCGTAACAACACCCAATTTACTGATAACTTGAGTCGGTTGTGGTCTGCGTTGTTCCTACTGCACGTTCTGAAGCAGCCACACAACTATGAGGTGCTGTGCCAGTCTTACTGCTTTGACCGCGCCACAGCCAGCGAACTTTCAACCGTGTTGGCAAGTCGGTGCCAGAACCTAAGAATCCTTTGCAGCAAGCTAGAAAAGCTCTGGTGGTATCCACCACTGTCCAGCCATCTGGCAAAGAGTCTGTCAGACACCTGTGAACCACAGTTCAGGCCTTTCCTTGTGTTGCGACATGTCACTATTGTAAGCAGAACACAGCCCAAACTTGCAGTTACATGTCACATGCCCTGAAATGATTTTAATGGTATTGTCTATTGTTTTTTTTTAGGAGCGCGCCAAAGCTATGTACAAGTGTGGATTGCGGTCGATTCAGGACGTCGCAGCCATGTATCCACCCACACTCCTCTCTGAAAGTGTTCCGCACATGAGTCGGTGGATGGCTGTGGAAGTAGTACTGGATGCGAGGGTAAGACACGAATACTCTTATGCATTTTCAATTGACAGGAACAAAAATTCTAATGGGAGTTTCTTCTCGACAGGCCATTCTCGCACATGAAGCTAACGTCTTGGCTGCTGAAAGCGCTGAACGAAAGAGAGTTCTTGGACAGCAGCAGTAAAAATTGTTGTCTTCCTAAATTTGATTTTGCTCTTTGTATTAAGTATTGTTACCTGTTGTCAATGGCAGTCTTCGTTTATGTCCACCATAAAAGTAGAGCCATCATCAATGTGAAAATAAATCAGATTCATTGATCTGTTAAATTGCGATTTCTGTCCAATTCATCTCCAGCCTGATAATCTGAACTTCATTCTTCTTTTGGTCAGGGGTGCGTTTTGAAATGATATGTTCAAGTGTTGGAATATTTGACTTTTATTCCTGATGCAAACAAATAACATAATAATAAACATGACAAAGCCATTAATTAAATGAGAACTAAATTAAAGTATTCTGGAAAGCACTAACCAAATTAAACAAAACAGAGTCAAGATTAAAGGAACACACTTTCAATAGAACATAAAAGAAAACTGTAAGTCATTTTTCACTTACATGAAATGAATTACTTAACAATACAGAGTCATGATCAAAGCAGGAATTTCTTTCAATACTAAGCGATCTTTCTGCCTTCCGGAAAAGGAATCTTAAACTAAAAGAAAATGACGAAGAAGCCCTTTTTTTTTGGCATTCTGGACTAGACTTGTAACTACCGTATGGAGATGAGAATCACAATCCAGAGTGGCTAGAGGCAGAGTCCCTCTTCTTTAGTCTCTTAAAGAGAACTCTGACAACTTTTCCACCGGTCTTAAGGTTGGCAGAATAGAATACCTTTTTCCCGTCACTGATGTCTTCCACTGTCATCGGTGAAAGGGGTGTGCCCTCAATCTTGGCAGTGGCTTCTACATCCTGTCTTCCAATGCTCTGCACCTCCCTGTCACTGCTTGGTTGGTCCACAACGCATTCCGTTGACCAGTGACCGGGTTCAAGCAGTGAAGAATGGCAGATTTGCAGTGTGCCTTCCTCTTCCACTGCTCTGAAGGGCTCCTCTCCCCCTTCGACTGCTTCCAATACCTCGAGCACAGTCAATGTGGTTAGGCGGGCACGGAGAGGTGACGACTCAAATGAGGCCATCATCTCTTTTGAGAGGCGGCCAGATACGTTTTGCAATAGCTGCTCATCAGTGTCGCTGTTCAACAATTCCTGGACTGTGGTTCCTTGGTCTGCCTCTATTTCTGCTCCATCTTTCGAGTCGCCGTCACCGCCCTCTCCTAGGTCATTTTCATCCCTTATCTGGTCTCCCCTCATATATCTGTCCAAGGTATCTTCATTTGGGTCATCTTCGTTGGTGATCTGCTCCTCCTGTTCATGATTCTGTGCAATGAATCCTTCTTGGTCATCCTCCGTGGTAAGGTCTATAACTTCCATTTCCGAGTCTTGGGTCTTGACCCGTTTGAGGTCTGTCCTATCCCTTCGCTCATCCCTCCACTTCCTCTTAGCCATCCTTTGCATTTCTTGCAAGGCACTTGCCCGGAATTCCTCCATTTCCTCTTCTAACATGGTCCGAATGATGGATCTCACTTTTGTTTCATCGATCGAAGACACTGTCTTCTGGGGAGTGGAGTGAGTGTTGGGTCGGAACAGAGAGAAGTGGGCAGACCTGGTCTTGGTGACGGGGTTGTTTGGGAAGATGGACAACCAAGCCTTTGTAGTGGCAGGAGCCGTTGCAGTAGCGGTGTTTGAGCACGTAGCCGCCTCGGCGACGGTGGTGGTTGTTACCGATGCGGCCCTGTCGAAGACAGCAGCTACCTTGCAAACGCTATCCCTTGGAGCTGATCCAACGCTGTGTGAGCTCAAAACCAAGTCGGTACTACGTGGGACTGGAACCTCGTCCGCTCTGTTGGTTGTCGGAAGCACCTCCTCGTTCGCCTGTGTAACTTTCTCGACAGTAGCCTGGAGCGGGATCTTCAACTTTGCAGCAGAAGGCAAAACGTATTGTGTTTTTGACATATAGTCCCTGTTAAAAACATGTGCATTACTGTTTAGGGCACAAAACGAAACGACTGCAAATACGGATGGTTAGGTTAAGATACACGAATCGAATTACCTTACGAATGCGACTTGTCTTGGGGTCAGCAATTTGCCTTTCTTGACCCTCCGTGAAATCATTTCAGGGACTGAGTCCCTAAGCTTTCCTGTTACGAAAGTTTGCATCGCACTCAAACTTCTGACAATTGAGGTGGCCTTTGTCATACGCTGTAAGATAATATAAAGTTCATATTAGGTAATGTTCAATGACCGTCGTAAGATCGGAGACTTTCCTTTCAGATAAAAAAGCGTGCACGTACCTCCATCATCGTGCTTAAAACTTGTGCATTGGAAACGACCGCTGGGCAAAGTTCAAGGAGCATTTCGAATGCTACATGGATCTCTTCTCCAAGGTAAGGCCTATGTGGTTGACCCTTGGGCCGACCAACTCGCTTCTGCCGGCTTTGCTTCAACACGAGGACATCACTCTCTTCCACATCATCGGAATCACTGGCCTCCTGAAAACATAAGAAAATGATAGGTTAGGTCGTCGAGATATTCTTCCTTTCTTGTTGCTCCTGACACTGCCTGGACTAGAATTTTTTGACTGTGTAAGCAGAAAACATTCCTTTTCTTATCACTGCTTATCACCTCAACAGACGTGACGACTGAAACATGGAATACCAAAATATGACACTTGACGCTTGTAAGTAAGGTCCCCTCATTCTCCCACGATGATTTCTAGGTACAAAAATGGATTTTCTCCTGATTACGATGTACGATTCGAGGTTAGTATTGACCCAGGCATGCAAATCGATGAATGATGTGTCCCCGTTTACCCTTTTTTCAGTTCAGCAGTCAGGGCTCAGGCAGCCAAGTTCATTTTACATTTACTTACCATGTCTCGAGCCTTCTTTACGTCTTGAAACAGAGACACAATCCAAAATTCTCTGATGAAGACACTACACAACCCGACTGCTGGAGTCCTTATTGCCATGCGATGCGATGCGAGAGGTGGCGCTGGAGTGGGGGGTGTTCGGCTCAGTCGAAGGAAGAGCCGAGGCAAGCCGAACATTCTACGTCAGAGGGAATGCCAATTCGGAATGCGAGTCTGCCCTCCTTTTTGATCCTGCTGACAGTTACATCCATAATTTTCAAATATTTAAATATTTCTGAAATTTTCAAAATATTTCATCCAGCCAGTTCCCCTCTTATTTATGTTGCATTTAAAATAGGGACGCCCAGCAGGACCAGGAACAAGGAGAAGAACATAGTCCGACAGCGGTACATTGAAACGCCCTTTTCAGGGAATTGTCCAGTATATGACACTAAAGTGGTTAGGCTGAAGCAACGTCACCAAAGCTGTCAAAGCTGAACCAACCACATCCTGGCTCATGAAGGATGGCCAATGCCATTGAGACAGCGTTTGCTCCGAAAAGCCTCACTTCTGATACAATTTTTCAATTTTGCACTGTCCTTGACATCGTCCGTGTGGTTCGTTCGGGGCACTGCCTACTGGCGCGGTCGGCCAGCGACTACCTGCGATCCACTGGACACATTGTGATCTTTCGTTTCCGGGACGTGCTGGCAGGAGGGACTGACGTTTCATTGCGCTCTGCAATGATAATTTGGAACAATTTTCTGGATATGAGGCATGACATTGACCTCCCTGTGAAAATTATTTTGGAGTCAATCTGCCCACCTAACCTGACCATCGGGTGTGTTGCAACAAGTGCTGAAACACGGAAGGAGTGCTCCAGCTTCGTTCGTCGATTAGAGAAGAGTGAACATGTGCAAGTTTATGAGTTGGACAATCTTACAGTCCTCGTTCTCAGCCTATCAGCGTGGCATGCCTACGATGATCATCTCGAAATCGCCAAGTGCGTACTTTCAAGACACAGCAGACATCTTCGGAGGTTGGGAAGCTACACCGATCTATGTCTCTTCAAGGAAGGAGACACTTTTACAAGATTGGAATCAGTGGGGATAACTTGTCGTCGTCCACCAGAATTTGAATTTAACGAGGTTCGCTTCGTCTCGGACACATTTGACAGACTTCGCCGGCTGGTCGACACTGCACCAAACCTACACACTGTGGACATTTACTGTGCCGCTCTGAGGCCAGCAGTGGTTTTCGTGTCCACTTTGCGCCGCCAGGCATATTCAGACTTTAATATTGAAGTACTTGAATCATCCGACATCGCCCATAAATGTCGATTCAGGCTCATTAAGAAGTGAATCATTTCCATCTCGTATTTTGGACATTTTGGTTGCATTTTATTTTCACTTTTTATACATTGCTTTTTATACTTATTGTTGGTTTTATAAATTAAGTACATCTTGTTGAGTGTGACTTCATCATGAGAATGAAAATAGTAATAACAATCTTTTAGGAGGGGCTCCTATGTCAACAACCCCTTCCCGCAGCTTTAGCAATTTTTTTAGTACTTCTTTCAATCAAAGAATGTTCAGGATTGTTCCATGTGAAGGAATTATATGGTCTGATTTGATTTGACACCTTTGTAATAATAAGTCTGAATATGTTGTTTGCATACATTTAATAAGGCAATCTTTTGCATAATATACAAATAAACCGGAGAATCATTAAGGAATACTTATTTAGCAAGTTATCATGTCCCTCACGTTGCTACCATATTAACCGCAGGTCCATTGTGCTTCGTGCGAATGGGCAACTTTGTCTTTGTAATTATTATTTTCTTGTCTTCATTAATTTGTGCCCAAAAGATCCCCAGTCTGGTCCTTTGCAGTAGCAAAAGAAGCTGCTTTACATGCTGAATCTTTTAGTGAAAAGCGGGAGGCAGCAGCTGGTCTTGTTCTCTTTTCACAGTCCATTCGCTCTGTGAATCCCATGAAATTAATAGCTTTGTGTGAAGTATTATTTTGGGATCGGCCTTTGCTGAGCCTCTACTTATTCAAGAGGTTCTCTGGATGGCTTCTTACATTCACAGTTGCACACACTAAATAAATAAAGCACTGCAGTGTGTTTGAAAAATGGGAATCTAGTTATTGGCTCCAACTTTCTATAAATCATCGAACCTATCCCAAACATGACATTGACCACACATCTTGGGACCTGGACTTGGAACCCCACCACCCCCATGGCTCATTCATGTATCAAAAGAAGCTCCTTTGGATGCTGAATCTTTTGGTGAAAACCGCAAGGCAGCAGCTGGAACAATTCTCTCTCCACAGCCCATTCCCTCTGTGAATCCAAAGAAATTTATTGTTTCTTGCAAAGTATTTTTTTTAAGATTGGCTTTTGCTGACCTTCTACCTATTCCTGAGGTCTCCTGAATAGCTTTTTGGCCCGTCCCGTATTATTTATAAAATAAATACGGAGGACGGGCATATAGTCTGATGCTTGCTGTGCGTCCGTTCGTTCCACTGGTGTAAAAAACGTCAGGATTCCCTGATTCCTTTCCTGATTTCTGAATGGAAATCAGAAAAAATTGGATTGGTTTTCTAATTTTTGATTGGAATTCAGTAGATTCTTGATTGGATTTTTTGATTTCTGATTTCCAATCAAATATTTCTTGATTGGTTCGCTGAATTCTGAGTGGCACTCAGAACGAGTCCTGAATGAATTCCTGAACCGCTGGGAGGCAATCATAACGAGCCTCTGAATGAATTCCTGAACGACGGCATTTATCTGGATTTGCTTTGTACACTGGATTCACTCTCCAACTTTGGTTTGTAATCCGTAGCACGGATCAGTTAAGACTGCAGTTTCTGATTTCCAATCAGAAATCAGGATTTTCCTGATTGATTTTCTGATGTCTGATTATCAATCAGGAATCATCTCTGATTTCTGATTGTCAATCAGGAATCATCTCTGATTTCTGATTGTCAATAAGGAATCATCTGATTTCTGATTGCCTTTACGGAATTGTTTCTGATTCCTGATTGTTAATCAGAAAAAATCCTGATTGAGTACCGACATCAAAAAATATATGATGTCTGATAGCTGAGTGCCATCAGAAATTTCCTGATATTTGATTTCTGATTGGCAATCAGAACAATTCTGCTCAGTTTTCTGATTGCTGATTGCCACTCAGAAATCAGAAAAGAACATCAGGAAAATCTGATGCCTATAAAATGGAAAGTATTTACGATATCGGTTTCAAATTTGGTATGTGACATGTTCAATCGATTTGACTAGGGCCATTTTAATTTCATACAAATCGGATCATACTTACTAGCATATCGAGGCCTGATCACGAGCTATCGAAAATCGGACTCTAGATTTGGATCGGACTCGGTTTGACCCCCCAGAGAAGTTGTCGTCAATTTCGAATGTGCCAAGGCATAGTCATTTTACCGATGTTTGATGTTGTCTTCCCAATCAGAACTGTCCACTCAGAAAAACACAATCAAAAATAGTCAATCAGAAGTGTCCACTCAGAAAAACACAATCAGACATAGTCAATCAGAACTAAGAAAAAGCAATCAAGCGGTGCGCGAATTCCACTCAAGTTTCTAGCAACCAGACAATTTCCTGATTGGTATTGTTTGATTGGAAAATCCTAAAGTTTTTTACACCAGTGCGTTCGTTCGTTCGTTCGTTCGTCCGTCCGTCCGAGGACTTCCCGTTGTCCGATCTTCACCAAATTTGGTATGCAGCCTCCTTGGGTGACCCTAAGAACCGCTCGGTGGCAGCAAATCCGATCCGAGCCCCGGGGGCGCTGCTGCAGGTGCATCATGGTCTACATGGGCTGGAGGAGGATCTCGGCAACGGGTACAGCTAGAAGGGCATGTAGGGGTATTTTTGGAATCGGGGCGACGAGACAAAGCCAACGGTGCTGGTTTCGAGCAAATCTGAGAAGTTTGGACCCAGGTTCAAATCCCGGGGGGACCAAATTTTTTTTTTTGAGTTTAACGTTGTTTCTTATGTTTTTGAGGGTGCTGATGACGAAAATGATATCCATTTTGACCTAAGACGCCGCGAGGGCGACGCTGCAGGTGCATCATTCGCGAAATTCACGAATGTATAAATGTACGGGACGGGCCAAAGTTGCCGATTTGTATCGCTACTTTTCCTGTTATTAGATTCACAGTTGCCCACACTAAATAAATACTGCACTGCAGTGTCTGAGAAAAATCAGGATCCATTTAGTGGTCCCCCCTTTTTGTATTTCATCGAACCTTTCCGAACAAGGACTTTGAGGTCGCATCTCAGGACCTGGACCTGGATTCCTTAGGCCCCCATGGCTCATTTATGTATCAATAGAAGCGCCATTGAATGCTGAATCTTTTGCTGAAAACCGCAAGGCAGGAGCTGGTCTCGTTCTCTTTCCACATTCCATCCCCTCTGTGAATCTTATTAAATTTGTTCATTGGTGTAAACTTACATATTTGGATTGGCTTTTTCTTGGCTTCTACCTGTTCCAAAGGGTCACTTGATGGCTTTTCAGATTCACAGTTGCCCACACTAAATAAATAATGCACTGAAGTTCCTGAGAAAAATCAGAATCCATTTACTGGCATCAGCTTTCTACAATTCATCGAACCTGTTCCAAAGTGGACTTTGACCACACGTCTTAAGACCTAAATTCTGAACGGAATGAGCCCCATGGCTCATTCATGTATCAAAAGAAGCTCCTTTGAATGCTGAATCTTTTGGTGAAAACCGGGAGGCCGCAGCTGGTCCCGTTCTCTTTCCACACTCCATTCCCTCTGTGTGATTCTGTCCAAATGACTGATTTGAGCCTAATGTTATTTTTTGAAGGGCTATTGCTCCTCCTCTACTTATGCAAGAGGTACACTCTATGGCTCTTTAGATTCGCAGTTGCACACTTTAAACAGATTATGCATAGCTGTGTCTGGAAAAAATCAGATGCTATAAACTTGGTATCACTTTTTGTAACTTATCGAAACTCTCCGAGGAAGGACCATGACTACACATCTTGGGACCTGTTCTTTCAACCCCTTGACCCCCAAGACTCATTTATGTATCAAAAGATGCTCCTTTAAATGCTATATCTTTTGGTGAAAACCCCTTGTTTCTTTCTGGTCTGGTTGATTTTCTGGGTATCAGGAAACAGTTAGATTTCACCTGCTGAAGTATGCAAGAATGGGAAAGCCCATTGAGCTTTTACATCAACAGGGCAAAAGCACACATTAGTAACAGTGTTTTTCTTACAGCCACTCCTTTTCCTATAATTTGAGGCCCGAATATAGTGTGTGTGTCAAAATAAGTTTTGCTCATTATCTTGACAACAAGGCTGTTGTCTGTTTGTATTGTTGTTATTGTTCAGCATTGTTGTGGCAAAAGGAGACCTATCTTCGGATCCCCACTTATATCCGGGCACATAAAAAAGTGTACTCTCCGCTGTGGTGAGTGGATTTCAGTCATCGGATGGCCTGTTTTTCTTATTAGCCCTCTCCAATGTCCTGCTTATCATCATGTTGCATTCTCTCTGTTTAGCATTGTTGTGGCAAAAGGAGACCTATCTTCGGATCCCCACTTATATCCGGGCACATGAAAAAGGGTACTCTTTGCTGTGGTGAGTGGGTTTCAGTCATAGGCTGGCCTGTTTTTCTTACTAGCCCTCTCCAATGTCATTTGGTTAGGTGACGGCTCAGGGTCATTTATTGATAACATCTCTTTTTAAATCGTATCATTCATGGTCGATACAGATGCCACCTTTGAAGAAGGGAAAAAAAAGGCTTCTTCTGCGGAGGCCGAAAAATAAAGGTGCACCATCCCTTGAGGCGAGAGCGGCTCTCAGGAAATGTAAAAGACTACAACCGCCAGATTGCACCAACAGCCTTCATGACTCTGCCAAAACCATGTGGGTGGCTGTTAATTTTCGGCCTGTCATGTGCCAAAACATAAGTTTTCACTTAAATCGTCATCACTGTAACAAATATTTTTCCCTCACTGCAGACCGACGATGGCCTGTGGTAGTCATTCTGGCATGCTCTGGTCATCTGATGAAGTACATGAGTCAGATGCGGAAAGGGTTTCATCAGAGGAACCTTCCTTCTGTCTAGGCTTTGATGTTCCACCCTCAACCCAGGGTCTAAGAGTGTTAAGTCTTTTTAATGGAATATCTACAGGTATATAAAAAAAATACCGCCAACATTTGAATATATCTATTAATATAACACAGAAGTGTGCTTCACTCCCAATTTTTAAAATGATTGGTCTTGCAGGGCTAGTGGCACTTGATTCCTTAGGAGTTCATGTGGGCGCTTATTATTCCTCTGAGATTGCCCCTGATGCACTGGCAATTTCAAGAAAAAGGTTCCATGGGAGAATTATTGAAATTGGTTGTGTGACTTCATGTACAGAGCACCTCCTGGATGAAATATCACCCATTCATCTCTTATTAGGGGGTAGTCCCTGTTCCGAACTTTCGAGAGTCAATCCAAGAAGAAAGATCTTTGGTGGGTTTAAAATATGTAAAGAAAAATAATAATTTTAAAAGTGTTCCTAAATATAATATTTGATTCTTCTTTTTATTTCTAGCCGAAGGCTCCAGTGGCAGACTCTTCTTTAATTTCATCAAAGTGCTCCAATATTTAAAAAAAAAATCAGTTGAGAACAACCATGATTTTCATTACCTATTTGAAAACACATCTAATTTAGACCATTCAACTTTGGCTACAATGACAAAGTAATACAACAGTTATGTGTACAGTATGGTGCTTTAAAGTCTGTTACATGATGCTTATTTCACTCAAGTTTCTGTCAGGCATTTCAACGCAGAGCCCAAGATCATAGATGCCCTCAGTTTTGTGCCAATGAGGAGGAAGAGGCTTTATTGGCACAATTTGGGCGAGTCTGGTATAGACTTAGATTCTTTAACTGTTCCACCTTTAGAAGACTATCTAGATGCTGGCCGGAGAGCAAATGTTGAATTTCTCTCCACCATAACAACAAATAGATCGTGTCAGAAGAAAGGAGATAAGTTGCCTGCTGTGGATTATAACTCTGAAGATTGTCCTCGAATGTTAATGAATTGGAACGTATTTTTGGACTCGGGGATGGATTTACGGATAATGGAAGTCTTTCAATTTGCAGACGGCAAAAACTTATTGGGAATTCCTGGGTAGTCCCTGTGATATGTTATATTCTTAACCCTCTGCTTAGTAATTAAATAAGTAGGTATCTTATTTTGAAGCTCTCATCCAGTTACCAAAGAGTACAAACAATTGAAATTCATATTGTGATTTATTAAAATCGGTGTATTTTTTGTAAAAAAATATAAGTAAAAATTAATACTTGCATTCCAGCTATTTCTTGTTTAGTTGTCAGATCTGCACCACTAAAATCATTATCCATTGTAGTAGACTGGGAGTTTTGATCTGATTGGGTGTTCATAGGTGATGCTGGTCATGTGCAATCTTGTGAAGTGATATGTACTCTGTTTTTTTACCTGGCATGAAAAACATTTAAAGTTTGATCAGTCTAAACAAGTTTTGCTGCTGCAGTGCTCCCTGGCTGTTCATCTGGAGTATTAAGAGTTTTCTCGATTGTCATGTCGCGGTGTGAAGAATACACTTACCGTTCTAAGTTCCTCAGGTCCAACACCAAATTCATGGTGTGTGTTCACTGTCATCAGAGGGTCTTCTGGCCACCTCCTACTATTGATAATTGCATCACTGTACAATTCAACACCTGTTTTAAGAGCAAGTGTATCAAATACTACATAAATTTAGCAAAGAGAGTGACCAATGCTAGGAAAACAAAGCGTTGTCAAAAGAAACAAAGTCTTCGCATTCCTGTCCTCATTAAAAATTTCTCAGCACAAAATGCATGATGCCTGTCAAGGAGCCAGTGAAACACTGAGAGTGACACTGTTGTAGAGACTTAACTAGCCGATCAGTGTAACCTGGTCTGATCTTGTCTGGAAGTGCCTTGCTGTTGCTCAAACCTGTAACAAGCCAGAAAAAAACTTTAAAACCTTTTACTTCATCCCGGGAGTTGCCCTCACCACTGAAAAAAGATGCTGTGCCCTCACTGTCTCAAATCACGAGTCAGGGAAGGAAAAGCATATTCTAGGGTGGCCCAGTTAACAATCCCCTTCTGTGCAAACCAAGAGTGCAGGAGAAAGGCCATCAAGCAGCTCAAGACCTACAGCCAGGAGGTACTGCCAAGGACCTATGCCTTCTGTCTTGAGAAGGACGGTTCTTTCTCAGGCCGTCCCTGACTCTGCATCCTGAAACAGAAAGAACCTACTCACAGTTGTCTGCGCTGCATCCTGTGGAAAAAAAAAAAATCAAATCCGTCATCAGGATGAGTCTCGAGATGAGGTTCATTCGTGGCTGGGATGGCCACTTGTACTGGGCTGGGGGCCCAACACCGGAAGACCATGAGAGGGTAGGTCTCCTCCCACAGAGGGGTGGGGAAGTACCATGGTGGCTAAGGCGCTCCATCTGCTCACCCGCTGCTGCACCGCCAGGCCTACCTGAAACAGAACAGAAATTAAAAACATGTAATTAATGCAGGAAAAAAAACCTAGAAATATTAAAAAAAGAGAAAAAAAAAACAAAAAAAATAAAACCCTTGAAAAAAAAATTTAAAAACTGAAAAAAAGCAAAAAAAAAATAATAATAAAAAATAAAACCACAAAAAAACATGTAATGCGGCCAGGTGCGCCCTGCCCTGACGGTCTCCAGCCCGTTAAACGCAGAGAGCATGTATCAAAAACTATGGCCATAGCCCTCCACGGCGCCCTCCACGGCGGCCTCCACGGCGGCCTCGACGCTGGCCTCAAAGGCTGCTTTTAGGGCCTCTTTGTCGGCGGTCACACGTTCGAGGACGCTACCAAGGCCACGAGGTGCGCAGTCAGGCCGAGGCGCACTACCAGGTGAAGTGCTGGGCTCGGGGTACCATTTATTAAGTTGTGAAGAACTTTCCAGAGTTTCAACTCATGGTCATGATAGCCTTGCAGCTATCACAACTCACAAGAATTAAATGCATCGTACTACAAGTGAGATTTGCACACTATTGGGAGTCCCAATGAGCTGTCTACTATTTTTACCACCATACTTGAAGCAAAAGGAAGCCCCTCTGTGAATATCAGAGTCAAATTCAAAAAATTAATTTTGTTCAAAAAGTCACAAAAAAAAAAATTGCAAAATATATAAAGAAGGCACCTTTTGACTCCAAAATTTGCAGGGTGGTCATTTATTAAGTTGTGAAGTACATTCCAGAGTTTCAACATTTTACGATGAAAATTAGTGGGTGCCATGCCATAGGAGCTATCACAACAGCACGAAATTTACTCAATCGTGCAAGATAGAAGATAATACACCTTTTCTCAGCCCCAATGAGCTGTCCCTTATTTTTCCCAGTATACTGGCATGAAAAGGAAGCCCCCCTGTAAGTATCAGATCGAAATTCAAAAATTATTTTTTTAATGTTTTTTTCAAAATTGTTCACTTGATTCAAAATGGAAAAAATTGAGATATTCACTTCAAATTTGGTATGGTGGTCCTTTTATATGTTACCAAGTAGATTCCAGAGTTTCATTTTGTTACGATGAAAATAAATTGGTTACGAGCCCTGTGAGCTATGAGAGGTACCGACAATGGATCTTATAGTGATTGAAATGCCATTTACACACCAGTGGGAGCCCCAATGAGGTGTCCCTTATTTTTCCCACAGTAATGGAAGGCTAACTGAGCCCCTCTAGAAAAATAAATCCGAAATTCGAAAATTATTTTTTTAATGTTTTTCTCAAAATTGTCCACTTGATTCAAAATGGAAAAAATTGAGATATTCACTTGAAATAAAAAGAACACTATTCCATAGTCTGTGGTCATGAAGCTAGAATGATGGACATAACCATTTTTTTTCTCAACTGGATACTTTTTTTATATATAGATCAGCTAGTGGAGATAGGAGGGAGGCAATAACTGGTACACTCCATGATTTGGACAACAGATTCTCTTGAGGGAGGAAGAATCTGGGTTGAGAATTACATATTGAAACATTGGAGATTTTCTCTTAAATGTTGACATTAAAATGTACAACATATTTCTTTCTTGTAACTTTCAGCTCAAAACTGACTCTAGATCTGACAACTAGATACAAAATGGAATCAGATAGACTCAAAAAGACTGAGTAATTGTTTATTGTGTTTCAGACAGTTAATACACACTTCTTTCAATAAAAAGATTTGTAGTACACTTCTTGCACTCATGATTTACCATTTACCATTGACATGAAATATACACCTGACCATCATCACATATACACCAATGAGTTCCTTTTTAAATCTAGTTGTCAAATTTGCAACCCGTTTCAGACAGTGTTGGACTGGGAATTAAAAAGTTGCTATCATCTTTGGTGCAAAGCCTATAATGTGAAAGGGACCTTTTCAAACTATTTGAGTGTCCACTGAATGAACCACCTGACCGAATCAGACCAATCTTAGCTTAAAAGAAGCAGAAAAAAAGAGTTCTTCACAATGCTACTAGAATGGAGGCTGTGGCCTCAACACTTTTTGTGATGGAGTCAAGGTTACGTTGAACTGACTCTTGCTACGATGCCTGGATAGACTAAAAATCAAAAGCATCCATTTAAATAGAAATAAAGACATGAGCATCTTCAAATATACACCATTGAACTCCTTTTTAAATCTAGTTGTCGAATCTGCAACCTCTTTTAGACAGAATTGAACTTGGAATAAAAAAGCTGCTGTCTAGTTTGATGTAAATGCCACTAGTTTGAGAGGACATTTCTTTCAATAAAAATCAAACTACATTTTTTTCCCCTGTATTTATTATTCAAAATATGACTACATATCTTAAAACTAGACAAAAAATGCAACTCAGAGACACCACAATGAAGTGTGGGAGATAATTTTTAGGAACTCAAATGCCCTTGCCAAATTCTACATTTGAATCAAGAAACGAACATGATGACATGTTGCTATACAACCTTGATGGAAGCTCTTCAACCAAAGCAGGTAGGCTCATGCGGTTTTCACCAGAAGAATCAGCATGTTTTTCTGGATCTTTTGAGCCCTAGATATTCAAATTCGGTCCACTAGAAGGGATTTGGATCATGACAATGTGACAGGATTTTGATAAAAATGATGAAGTATTTAGATTATGGCAAATATTATTTTTCATTGATTTATTTCTACAGATCTCTTGTCATATCTGACAACGACAAGTCAAATGGAATACAATGACACCAATATCTTCCCCACCAGATAATATTTAGGACATGCCAAGGGCAGTTCCAACAGTCAAACAAAGGTCCGAAGACATTTTGAGTACATATATTCACACCCACATAGGGAACCAAAAAAGGTATCACCATGGGGCTTTCACCAAAATATTCAACGTTTAATGGCGCATCTTTTAAGATAAGAATCATTGAATTCGGTTCAGTAGAACAGATTTGGCACCAAAAACTGTGTGCTTTTGCGCAAATTTTGAAGTACTACCCATGTATCTTCCCAGGCTGAGACAGAACCAGACCTACTATCCACATGAGCTTTCCACAGAAAGATTCAGCATGTTTTTCTGCAATTTTTGAGATGAAAATGTTTAGATTTGGTGCAGTAGAACGGATTTGGGCACCCAGAATATGATGCCAATCAAACCATTTTGACTAAAATGACAAAATACAGAAATATACTTATTCCCTGCTTTCTTTTTCACAGAACATGGGTCATATCTGACAGATATAATGAAAATGCAATACAATGACACAATAAAGAGTCTCATCAGACAATGTTTAGGCCATGCCAAGAGGATCTGAATTTCACAGCCAGCCATCCGAAGGGCATCGGCCACAGGTTTGCTCAGACAGTTGGACACCGAGAAACAGAACCGAGGCAGATAGCCTCACAAACTCTTCTGCATGATGAAAAGCAGGTCTCAGTAAATCTTTTAAGCTACAGATTATTAAATTCGGTTCAGTACAACAGACATAAATAATTAAAATAAATAGTTAATACACAAATGTTTGCAAGACTTTCTACAAATCAAGTTTACTTGGTACACATACAAATATGAAGAGCAATAATTCATTACCAAGCGAATAAATAATAAACTGTGCTTCCCATTTACAACAGGTATTTAACACAGATAAAATGTAAAGAGCCCTACAACCCAAGCTAGCTACATAAATCAAAGAATTAAAATAATAGTCATAGCCAAATCCATGAGGCCAAAATAATTATAAGCCCACCCATCCTCTCATTTCAGATGATTGGACGGGTCAAAAAGACATATCTCATTTCACAACGAAACTTTGCGGGAGTAGGGAGATCGGACAGCAGTTCTTTTACTACCCATTCCATTAAAATTGCGATGCTTTTTTAAAGGTCTTAAAGGAACTTTGGTCAAAGCAAAGGTCTCACAAAATTGGCAGTTGCAGTAGGGTAAACCATTGCCGATTATCTTGTCAAATGCATTTTTACGTCTTATCTCCCTCAGAAAACGCTGAGTTGCATCAATTGGGTGAGCTTGTCGGGTGTGAGTCAATAAATCTTCAACGGCTTCTGGGCTCTTGAAAGGCATCCAACATAGCTCACAGAGAACACCTCTCACAGTGTACAGGATGTGTGGTGGGACATTCTTCGTGACACTGCTTCTTGCATGGCTCGCAACAGTGTCACCAAATGGAAGTGACATGCAATGCGATTCACTATCTCTTCCAGTATCGAATTCATCAGCGGAGCTTAGTAGCAGTAGTACCTTCATCTTTAAAATCATTATCCGAAGAACACTCTGCCTCGACAATGGGTTCTTCAACTTGCGTGACACAGTTTCCACACTGTGGAGGGTCATTGACATCATGCAGAACATCCTGATTAACAAGTATTAGAGTCAGATTAAGATAATTCAAATAGAGTAATTTTATAGATCTTTGGATTCACAGTAACCTAATCATGAGGCAGTTGATACAGGAAAAATTAGAAACACACCTGAATGTGCATCGACAGCGAGTCACTTGAACTTTCTCTACCAATCTCAAAGATGAACTGGGAAATGCCAACGGACAACAAATCTCGCATGGGCGCCAGAGCCAGCCCTGCACCACCAGTAGAAGCATCGGCTGAAAGTGGTCGCAGGATAGTGTTCAACACAGCTGATCCAAGTTGAACCAAACTAGCTATAGACACATTTCGACGCACTTCTTTCCAGTTCTCAAAATTCCTGGACGCAGGCAGCAGAAAAAATGGGGTCAGTGAGGAGTTGTGATTGAGAGTTGACATTTTTGAGGAAAATTGAACTTACGGATCTTCTGATGTTTGTGGGCTTGTTTCATCAAAGTGAGAAAGTAAGCTGTGGATGGAGGATACAGTGAACGTGGTTTCTGCTTCATGTCGCTTGGCTGCTTCCAATGGTGACACAGTGTCCATAAGGAGACAGGTGTTCACTTCGTACTGTTGGAATAAAAAATAGATTAGGGGCTTTAAAATTTAAATCTACAAATAGAAGTCACCCTAACGCCTTTGTATGGCGGGAGGATTGATTTGTGCTGCGACACTCGAGAATCGGGTGCTGTGATTGTCCTTCATACATGTCAACATAACCTTACCTAACGCACTTTCAACCACATTTAACGTTAAAGCGAAATTAAGTGACATTACACTGATATTTCATCCACCAGTTCCCCTGTGATAGCATACTGATTTATCATTCACCAGATGGTGTCCGCACGTACAAATAATGTCATTGCATTTATTCACCCTTGACGTGTAGAAGCATCAGTAGTATAAGCAGGGAATTCAGACATGCGCCATTTTTGTGGGGAATTCAGACATGCCGCCATCTTGGGCGGATGTAACCTAAACCTAAGTGGGACATTCAGACATGCCGCCATCTTGGGCGGGTGTAACCTAAACCTAAGTGGGACATTCAGACATGCCGCCATCTTGGGCGGGTGTAACCTAAACCTAAGTGGGACATTCAGACATGCCGCCATCTGGGGCGGGCCTAACCCACCCCTTAACCCAGCCACCTCTAACCCAAACCTAATTTTTTTTTTGTCGCCATCTTGGGCGGGTGTAACCTAAGCAGGTCTGTACTTGTCCGCCGCGCTGTGCCGGGCCGCGCCGCCCGGGAACACAGTGTGTCGTACCGCACCGAGTTTGAATTTCCGCGCCGCGTCGGGAGTGCCGCGTTTTGATTCGCTCTCAAAATAAAAATGTTGTCTTTTTTTTAGGGGCCTAACCAGCATCTCCCCTGCGCCGGGTGGGGTGTGTGGGGGGGTGGAGACAGTGGGACTTTAGCAGCACTCCAGTAAATCGTCTGGGGTGGCGAAAACCTCAAACACAGTCATCCCCAATTTTAGGATTGACGTCCACGCAGTCAGCCCAAGATAGGTCTGGGAGAACTGAGGGACTCCATCCACCTCCTTGAAATTTGCATGAAAGGCTTATCGCGTAGCATGATGTAATGTATCACGTGGGACTGCAAGCGGTCATAGCGTCCGAGGTGATCCTGAGTTTTTCCTGTGAGGTGGTCAGTGATTTTGGGGACCAGCCACTCCTTCTCCAGGTAGAACTCCTCTATCTCGTCAAGACTGTACTCGTCTTGGAGAAAACCTCTCTTCCAGATCTCGACTGAATCTGTAGATTGCGAGGCGACCAGTTCTTTCTGGTTCCAGTAGTTGAGCATAAAGCGGAGCGATTCCATCGTGACGACTGAAGGACGCGTAATGATACGCGTGACTGGATCGCTCGCCCTTTTATACCGCAGCGCTGCGACGCGCGCGCCCCCTGACGGTCAAATTTCAAACTAGGTGTCGCGCATGCGTGTGACGACACCGCCCGAAAATAAGCAGGGATACCACACACACCATAAAAAATTTCCCGTTAAATTTATTTTGTAATTTTTTTCTTAAAAGTTTTTAAAAAAAATTTTGTTTAAATTTTTTTTGTAAATTTTTTTCTTTTAAAATTTTTTGTTAAAAATTTTTTCTTTTAAAATTTTTTTGTTTAATTTTTTTTGATAAGTTTTTTCTTTTGAATTTTTTTTTTGCTAATTTTTTTTTAAATTTTTTGAATCAAACTTAAATTTTTCGTTTACTACTTTGTTGTACTATGGCGTCTGTGGGAGGATGCAAGGTTTTTTGTATCCAAACATCCGTTTAAAAAGTCGTCGTACAACTTCATCATTTTTTTCTGGATCAGTAGTAAAATGTTTTTTAAGAAATTGATGTAGCGAGATGCCGTGTGCTCTGTGAACCAAGAACAGCACGCAATACTCGCCACACACTTCTGAATCAATAGCCTGAAGACTTTTATGGTTATAAGTCCATTTTTTACAGAGTCTGTTCATGAATTTCTTGTGGTTTTGAACAAGCGGAGGCATGCCGTAGGAGTCCCAGTACTCTCCTTCGCCATTTTTGCCAATGTAAAAAGCAACCCAGTGCTGCCCCGGTTTAGTGATGGGGTCTGTGTTGGCAATCAATAAGGCTGGGCGTTTGTGGAGATATCGGGGGAGTGTGTCTGAGGCAAAGACGCCTTCAAATAAGGGGGCAACATGTTTATCTTTTTGCATGAGCGTGTCTAGTGTGAGTCCGTCCATTTTTTAGACGTTGTAATCAACGACGACGTTTTCGATGTTTATCGATTTCAATCAGATTTTGGAATTCAGCATACACAATGCAATTTATAGGTTGAGCAAGAGGTGCTGCAAACTTCAACTCAAGACGAAGAGTGCCTTGCTTCTGGAGATTCCAGTGAGGTTCACTGGCCGACAGATCAGGGGACAGATCAAAACAGAAGAGTGTGTTTCCTCCGGGGTAATCGGAGTAGCTGATATTGTTACCTTCGTCTTTCCAGTGTATTCCTGTTCCACAGAAAAGGGTGTTGTAGCTTTCCATGTAAAGTCCGTTGACAAAGTCAGGGGTAAGGGGTTGGGAGGGGACAGGGTGACCATCAACCATGAGGCTGAGATAATTCAAATTGAAATGTTGGAAATTGAAACCATTTCGGCCATAATCGCCATTAAAGGCTCGGTTATCAACAAAGCCAATAATAATTCTTTGAGGCAGTTGGTTCATAAAGAGATTGTCAAGATTTTTGTCACGCAATCCTTGAGTGATGGTGACTGTTTTGATGTCCACTCGATTCACAGGGTATTTGGCTGGAGCCTTTTCAAGGGGCTTGGGCGTGAGCCAGCATGATAGAGGGGGAAATGGCTACTTTTCTGATGTAGAGAGTCGCGTCGAGAAGTTTGATGCGCTCTGTACCAGCAGTAGACATGAGGGTAAAGGCGTCTCGGTTTCGAATGAGTTTAATTCTCATTTCCACATTGTTCAGCAAGAAATGGTCTTGATTAAAGAAATCAATGTGAAGGGGCCCCATTAATTCAAATTGACGACTGTTTGATGTGCGTGATCGTCGCCATGCAAGACCAAATTTTCACCACCATCAAGTGAATCGAAGTGGCCAGGGGTGTCCTCATACCACATGCGTTGAGTCATGTGGGACTTTTTAGCCGAGGCATCATAATTCATGAGGGACTCAATGTAAGCTCTGTAGGCGTAGGTCATGCTTGAATGACTAATGACCTTTTGATTGAGACTCACATCGACTTGGCTCCAAAGAGCGTGTAGGGGGTAATTGATAGGGGCTGCATCATTATGATCGTTAGCTACAATGTCTGTGCCATCAGCCTTAACAATTTTGGCTTTGACGTACAGCAGAGTGTGGGCGGGGTCTATGTACTCGTGACCCACGCCAGGTATGGAAAATTCGACTGTGTTGGAGGCATCAAGGGTGGTCAGGGGCTTGTAAGGAACCCAGTGGGTGGATTCAAGTGCTGTTTGTGTGGGAGGGACCATCCAGAGGTCCAGTTCAGAGCGGAGACACTCTGATGAGGCCGTGTGCATGAATGCCATTTTTTCTAGCTGAAGTAGTCAGGACTTTGAGAGGTCTTACCCTTCCGAGTCTTTGCGACGGAATGAGGAGGGCGTCCTCGACGTGGCCTTTTTATAGCTCCAGAGCCTGCCATCTCGTCGGCTTTCCGTTTAACCTTATTGGCCAGCGTACCCGCGGCCTCCCCCGCGCGTTTATTCAGACTACCCCGGAAATTCTGTCCGCTTGCAACATCGGCTAGGACGTGACTGCCTGCCCGCGCCGCTTCTTTACCGACGGCTACCGCGCCGCTACGGAGGATAGGGAGGACGGTTCGGAAAAGCCCACCGAGCCAGGAACCAATGCCGTAACCCTTTTGGAAGGAACTACCCGCGTAAAATTGTCCGGAGCCTCCACCGGCCTGAGTAAGGTAATAGTGTGTAATGTGATTTTGTGGAGCCATTGTTACGAGAGCTGTTTAAAGTGAACCAGCAACGTTGACGTTCCGAAATGGAATGGCACGAATCGGCCTGCGTGGTCCCTTATATCTATCTGGACCGTGTCGAACGAGCGCGTGTTCAGGTCGAAGTAAATCGGATGCTCGCAGTGGAAAATAGTCATGCTGCCAAAGCGCGCATTTATATCTACAGGGACCGTCCTGAGAATGGGGGCGCGTGTGTGTCCGATAATCTGGTCAGACAAAATATCCATGTAAATAAAGAGTTGTGAGGGAATCCCCAAACTGATTTCCACCGGCTTTACACCAATGATTTTTTTCGTTTGCAGGGTAGGGGCCATGGTGGTCCAAACCGAGTTGCAGTGCGAGGCGAGGGGAAAAGTGCACTTTCAAATCAGCTCTGTCAGGGTGAAAGGGGCGAAACTCGACACGATGGTCGGCTGTTTCGGACAGGGGTGGGTCACTTTCAATGTCATTGTTCAAGACAGACACCGCGATGCTCACAGCGCTAAGAAAATCGGCACTCGTGGGAAAGCAACCGGGTTTGACGAAAACCGTGTCAACAGAGTCCGGTGCCAGTACAGTTATTTCATTTTCTCCTTCAATGACTTGGGCTATGGTGTTGGGGTAATGAAGCTCGATGAGAGCGGCCTGCCACTGGCCGTGCAACTCCATTCGCTTCGATAGCTCGATTTGGAAATGGGATGTTTTGTTTTGGGGGTAGACATCTGGGCTAGCATTGCTTGGCAAATGTGCATAAAAATCCATTATTTTTCGACTAAGTCTGAGTCTAGAATCCAGGAACGACTTTTTTCAGGATAACCTCTCCAGTGGACGAGGTGTTGCTGACTGCCCTTTTTCCTTTGGAACGCACTATATATGCGATTTTGAAGACCTCGGGCTTCTTGACCTTCTGAAGTTCCATGTCATAAAAAGTGCCCTGAATTGGATCCTGATCGAGATCCTCCAACCGGTACACCGGCATCGCATGAGGAATGACCTGAATGACCTTAAAAATTTCTTCTGACCAATTCCAGGTGTAGCCTTTCTCGAACGTCTTTTTTTCTCGGCTAATTCGGACATAATCACCTACTTTGAACTTAGTCTTTTTTAGTGAGTTTCATTCCATGGTACAGGTTATTATATACCTCCAGAACTTTGTCTTCCGTCACATCCACGGGTCTCATTTTTATGGACCTATGATGAGTGTGATTGTAAGCATCTACTATTTTTTCCAGTGCACCATCTATGTAACAATAATTTTCAGTTGCCGTAAAGTACCTAAACAACTTTGATTTTATTGTTTTTTGCCAACGTTCTACTATGGAGCATTTAATATCAGGGTTATGAGTATGGATATATTTGATATTATTCTTTTTCAGTAACTGCTGGACGTGTTTATTAATGTATTCTGTTCCCTTGTCTGTAAACAAGCGGACAGGCCGTCTTGGTGTACTTTGGAACAAAGTCTCAAACCCCTTAGCTACAGAAGGACCCGATTTGTCTTTCAGGGGAATGGCCCAGGCATACTTGGAAAACACATCTATAACACACAAGACAAACGTGTATCCTCTGTTATCCTGTTTGAGGGACGTCAAGTCTGTCAAATCACTTTGCCAAGACTCGTCTATGTTATCTGCATAGGTCACATTACGAGGAAAGTTACGTCTGTAGGGCTTGTGCAGTGTGTACGCATCTTCTCCCTGGAGATAATCATCTACTTTATCTTTTTTCTCTCCTGTCGCCTGCCAGAGTTTCCAGGCCGAACTGTAGGAGGCAGGGTGCTTGGGGTCGTGAAAAACTTCACCAAGTTTTCCAGGCATGTTTTTTTGGGGGAGCTATCTTTTTAGTGCGTTTTATTTTGGGTTTAATTTTGGGAGTGTTTCTTTTTTTGTTAATGGGGGTGGGGGAGGGGGAGGGAACAATAATGCCACCGCCGCTTTGTTTAGCTTGGAGAATGGCTAATCTCCTCTTATCGTTACCTATCAATTCTAGGGGAATATTAAGTTCAGCTAGGGCTTGAATAAAGTGTGTGATACCCTGAGGCTCAAAGTTTTTTCGGAAACGGGTCAGATCAGAGATCAAATCAATAATATTAGAATGGGGAATAGATGTTCCTTTTAGAGAGACTACACCGTTATCATCCCACGTGACGGGTGAACCGCTCACTGCTAAATAATCATGAATTCTCAGTGCTTGCTCTTTATATGTCTTTGGGAGAACGGAAGCCAGCTGCTGTCTGAGAGCAGAGGATGTGTTTTGTTCCTCTATCTTTTCATCTACCATGGGTTCTATGGCAATGGAAAGGGGCTTACGTCCCTCTTTAGCGAAATGCAGGTAACGCTGCAGTGTTTCATTGTATTTTTTCCATTTCTCAGAATCATCAGCATATTGTTTTCGTAAAATGTAGTCCATTTCAGTGTCGAGGGCATTCATCTGAGTTTTAGGGGAGGAAGTGGGGGTGTCATGAAGTCTAGCCACACTGTCGTGTGGAACTAGAATCATTTTTTTCACGTGATTCATTTGAAGAGGCTAGGCAGCACAGAGGCTACAGCAGAGAGGAGGAAAGGGAGAAACGATCCACCGTGTTGAACCAAGTGGTTTTTCTTGGTTTTCCAACCTTCACCTTTTTGTGCTAGTTTCCTCAAAATGTTTCGATATGCCCTGAGTTTTTTTCTTTGGTCTGGTGTAAGAGGTATATTGCCCAGGAGTAAATTGTCTATGATCTCACAAATTGCAAAGATAATGGGTTTGTCAGCTGCCTCAAGAATAGCTTTACGAAGATTGGGTTTCGCGGACTGGAGGACTTGCAACACGGCTTTATGCGTCTTGACGCTAGGAGCCATCATAAGCAAATGATCTAGTGGGCGTCCAGCATCTCCCTTTTATACTTTGCCTTGGGGATGTAGACGACACAGGACTCGTCGGGGAAAATCTTAGTTCGAATCCTCAGGTGATCCAATTGTTTGGGTTTAAAATCAAACAGGATGTATGTGTGCCCAGCCTGTGTGGCATCCTGGTAGGCTTCCAAGAGTGCTTTCCAGTGTGTTGGATCTACCTGAAGGCAGAATGTTCTTATTTGCGCCAAGTCCCTTGAGGACTTAAAAATGACAATGTAGTGGGAATTTAAACTAATTTGTCTAAGTCCATCGGGAAAGAGGGCTTGACTGAGGAAGAAAATGGACAAATTTCGATGATGTGAACCCTTAATGAAAAATTTAAGTAGTTCTTTACCATGGGACTTAATTTCATCAAGAAAGTCGTCAATGATGACCAGTTTTGGCCCTTCTCCTATAGGATGATCACTCATCAGAGGTAATTCTTGTCGAAAATCAACAGCAGCTTTGAGCTCCTCGTACAGAGGCTGCCATTCAGAATAAATAAAATATAATTTTTTCAAAGGCAGTGTCAAACATAACCTCTCGGTTTTCAATCAGTTTTTTCATAAAGAAAGTCTTGCCAGCACCAGTCCCACCCACAATTAGGGCAGTACAGGGATGTTGGAATGTGAGATCCATGTCAAAGACTGAGCTCTCGAACTTTGACTGCGTGAATTTATACCGACGGGCCGGGCGGCGCGGGCGGGGGCGGCACGGGGCGGCGGCGCGGGGCGGCGGCGCGGGGGCGGCGCGTGGGCGGCGTGGGGGCGGCGCGGGGCAGCGCGGGGCAGCGCGGGGCAGTGCGGGCCGGGCCGGGCGCGTTTTGTCACGGCGCGACGAGAGCGCCGCGCGGGTGGACGCGTTTCGTCACGGCGCGACGAGAGCGCCGCGCGGGTGGACGCGTTTCGTCACGGCGCGACGAGAGCGCCGCCGGGCTACGTCACAAAAAGTACTGGATGGTAATGCACTGGGGCCTGACCAGCTCCCCTGCTCCGGTAGGGCCTGCCTGCTTCTCCCTTGCGCTAATCTCTCTCTCTCTCTCCCCGGGCGGGCGAGAGTGCGTGGAGCGCGCCGGGCTTGACGACAGTCCAAGACTGCCGCCGCCACCAGGGGCACTCTCACACACTCTCTGACTGAGCCGGGGCGGGGCGGGGCGCCTTGGTGGTAGGCAACCCGGCGTACGCGCGTGTCTGGCAGACCAAAGTATGGTCTACCTCCCAGGCGTTCCTTTTGTGTTTTCTGAACAGTGGGCGGGCCGGCTTGCAAACTCCCGTGCGCTCTTTTCTGTCTCCTTCAATTACTCCATGAGGAGATCCATGGCCTCCAGGACATCTTGGTCCTCCTCGTCCTCGTCTCCATAGGCATTGTAGCCGTGAGGGACTGTGCGTGCCAAGTCCACTCGACGGCGTTTGGTGTTCTTTGCCTGCCAGTTTTTGTAGGTGGCTCGAGTGACAATTTTCCATTTAGGGAGGCGCGCAATCTGGCGGGGGATGTGGATGGTCATTTTTTCATTCTCTCCTAAGACCATAGCCTTCAAGTTTTCGAAGGTCACCACTTCATCACATGACTTGTTGATGGTTATGCCTCTTACCTTTATGCACACCTTGATTTTATTCAGGTCTCCGCCAACAGCTATTTTGAATGCGTAATTTTTTGGGCCACCGGCCACAAACTCTGTAATAAAACTGCCAGGACCATAGTCTTCAGCAATTTGATCTGTGAGATCGCCAAGGTGAGTGCCAAGGGGCAAATCAGGCTCACCTAACCTCGAAATGTACGTCACACTGTCAGTATCACAGTAAAGCGCCCCGTGTGAAAATGGAAGAGTCCGGCCCAAGCCCTGTGGCAAGGGCTCGCCTTAAGAAGCCCTGGAACACGGCCGCGGACTTTCCGTAAAGTGCTACGAAACGTTTGACTTTTGGATGAGATTCCGGACAGCCCGAAAAATTGTACAGACCGGCACGGGCGGATTTAGTCCGAAGGGCCTTCCGAAATCGACCAGATTCTGTTCCGGATTTAGTCCGAATGACGACAGTGCACCCCTTCCCCTCCCCTCCCTCCCGATTGCCCCCTACCCCTCCCCTCCCTCCCGAATGCCCCCTACCCCTCCCCTCCCTCCCGAATGCCCCCTACCCCAACCCCCTTCCTGCATCCCCATCCCTCCTTGCAGGCTAGGTAATAAAATAGTTGATCGAACGACGATGCTTTATGTTGGATAAAAGTTCCTGTTGCAAGTAAAAGTTCAACTAAGCTTATCATCTCAAAATCAACCAAACCTTGGTTGTGACAACTAACTTTTATCAGCGTGCACACTTGTGTACACGCGCCGGGTAGGTTGTACTTTTAAAGGAAGTTGGCAAGGCGTCGTTCGTCACGGAAAAAGAAACGTCACAAAGTACAAATTTCAGATTCGTGAAGCCAGACGTGTAAAATAATATCCGGTGAAAGCACTTTGGGACGAGTGTGAACGGAGAGAGGCGAATAAATTAATACACCTCCGCCCTCTCACCGCCCGTCCCTTTAGTTTTGGGAGATGCACACAGCAAGCGGGGAGTCAGAAGCGTCCTGAACGGTCATCAGCAGAAACAGTTGAATCTAGACCACACTTCTTTCCGTCCAACTTCCTCGTTCCCAGCACCAAGCTGCAGCGCGTGGAGACGATATGACTTCAGCGCGCCGAGAGAGTGGACACTGACGCAGGCAACTCGCGATGCGTGCACCTCGGAGGACAGCTGCAAACTGACGTTTTGCCTGCCGAGGCGGCTAAAACTTTCCGAGTTGCCGGCGGATTAACGCTCCCCTCCTCGACGAGCCAATCAGAGAGCGCCTCTTGTCAGCCTGGCCAGCGGGACTTTCCGCGTATGCACCGGCTGGGACAGTCCGCCCTTCTGGGCCCGCTGCAGACCGGACTCAGCCGGACAAGTCCGAGACCGACTAGATCGCTTTCGGGACTGAAGCAAGTCGACGGGCTTCGCAAGGGGCAGTCCGAGTGAACCCGATAGCACGGGCAAAATTTGGAGTGACCCGCGATTCCATTCGGTGATCGGACTAATTCCAGAACAACGGATGGAGTCGGGGTGATTCCGGGCATGCCCTGTTCGGATCTTTCCGGGCTCGGGCTAAATCAGGAACCTAGCTGGGCATAATTAGGAACAGCCCGGGGGAGTTCGGACTCACTCGGAACATGTTTGGAGTTGATTCAGGACTATTTCATTTTTACACGGGCATGGAACAGGTAAGGGAAGTAGCCTTTCTTCAGCTCTGTTAGGCCGAATGACTTAGGCATGGCTGAGAGGGGCATGGGGAGGAACGACAACGAGTCGATGAACTTCCAAGTCTTCACTTTCATACAAATGATTTTGGCACCCTGGAGGGTCAGATCGGGCTTAAGTTTACGTCTGATCATCTCCTGGAGGACAAAAATTCCATCATAGGACTTAGCATTATGGGCAATGATCAACAATTCTGACTTGTCTGGGAAAGATTGGAGGTAGTCTAAGAATTGGGACATAACGTTGAGGTTAGGGTTGTCTAGGGAGTGGAAAATCTGTTGGCGAGTCTTGCATACAGTGCAGAAAAAGTTGTTGTCGGGAATTTCACAACATTGGTCACAGATCGTGTGCGACACTAGGAGAGTAGGAATGTGTTCAAAAGTACCGGTTTCCCCTCGATTTCAGTGTCCTGTCGACTTTCAATGTCGAAATAGATTGAATGGTAAGACCATCTCTCCTTTTTCTCGCGTGGTGACCACGGTTGCATAAAGCATAGATGGTTCTCCTGCACATACTCTTTGCAATACTGACAATGTACGAAACCACACACATGTCGATGCCTCCCTCTAGTTGAGTAGCTCTTTTCACATCCTACACAGTAATGGAACGACTGACACTTTGTGTAGTCTGTGCCGAGGAGATTTACGGTTTTATGTAAATTAAAGCACTCGTCGCCGGCGAACTGATGACCGCAGTCGTTGCAACGGCGAAGGGGGTCAGTGTGGGGAGTAGGGCCAAAGCAACGCCAACATGAGCCTTCACAGCGGTGATCGAGCTTATGGTGGTAGAAGGCAACACACTTTTCACAGTGGTAGTCATATTCAAACGCTTGACGGGGGTAGAGAATGGCTGAAAAATGGGCTTTGTGCAAGAGGAGGTAAATATTTTTCAGCCCTGCACTGTATTCCCCCTTAAAAACACACTCTTTCCCTTTTTTTATCAGTGTAGACACACAACCTGTAATTTGGCAGAGCTTCTTGCAGCTTCCTGACCTCATCTAGACCACAGGGTTGGTCGGGATTGATTCCTGCTAATTCACAAAGTTTAAGTGCCTCTTTACGTTGAGCCACTGAATCAGTCTGTTTGATGCGTGAGAAAGCCCTTTGCTGCATGCCCTCCTTGGCCATGGCCACAGCCACACTGCGTGTCAGACAAAGGTTGTCTGTGTTGTGTGGGGAGAAAATGGATTTTGAGTCTATTTTTCTGTCCAGCCACTGATCCATAGTCTCATTGGCAACCCTAAGAGGTCGCTTACCCCCGGCCTCTGGGGTGGGAACATGAATGTAACTAAGGCGAAGTTGGCCATTGGACATAAAGGCTTGGTTACTGTTCAAAACCCGAGACAGCTTGTCCAAAATAACACGGCCAGAGAGTTGGTCCGCACGACGAAGGCTGAACCACAGAGGGTTGTCCGCATTGTCTGAATTTTGGATCTCGAGTATCACTCGATCGTCATCCTTGGCCTGGACGGCCTCACGCTGTCTTTGCAGCATGGAGTCAAATAATCCCTCCATAACCTCCTCTGAGGGCAATGTAGCGCCAAGACCCTTAATTTGTGCCGTCTCCTCGCGGAACGTGGTTTTGAACCGGGTTAAATGGCGTTCCCGTGACTCCAGGATCTCCAGTACGGGCTCCACTTCGGGTTCGGGCTCCGGTTCCGGCTCGGCTTCCTCCTCTCGCGGCCGTTTAGCGCTTTCCGGGGACGGGGCAGGGGCTGGACGGGCCGGGGATTGAGCGCGGTCAGTGGGCGCCGGGGCGGTAGGCAACTCCTCCTGCACGGGTGCTGTGTCGGCCGGTGGCGCGGCAGGGCGCGAGGGAGAGGCGGCGCGGGGTGGGGAAGGCGTCCACGGTCTCCAGGGGCGGGCCAGGGCGGAGCGCGCCGGGGGTGTGGCTGGGCGGGACGGGCCGGGGCGCGGCGGTGATGAGGGGCATGCCGGGGTGACGGGGTGTCGGGGCGCGGCGTCGACGCGGTGCTTGCCGGCACCCACCACGGCCAAGGCCATGTCCCTCGTCAGCTTGGCCTGGCTGTCAATGCCGTCCTTGGCATAGGCCTCGAACCCGGCCTCCAGGAAGGGAACGACCCGAGGGTCGGACCTCTCCTCATTGGTGGCCTCGAGCAACGCCAACAGGGCCGTGGTGTAGGCCTCCGCGAGGAGCTCGGGCTCATAGAAGCAGCCATGCTCCCACTCCTCCAGTATGTCCAGAAGGACAGATGGCAAGGCTGCCATGTCTTTAAAAAGACAGTTTTCTTCTTAGCTGCGACTCTTCTTGGGCTGCGACTCTTCTGCTGCGACTCTTCTGCTGCGACTCTCTTCTGCTCGGACGACTTGACTCTGCGACGCTTGACGATGAACTGACCTCTCGGGGACGGGGCGCCCCCTTTTATCCTAGCGCGCTAGTTCCCAATTTGGCCGTCAGGGCGCGCTAGTGGCGCTGGCGCCGCAGCGCGGCGCCGGGTGCACTGTGCTCTGATTGGTCCAAAAATAGTAATTTTGACCAATAGAAACGCACCGCGCTTCGCGATGACGTCATTGATACAATCATGTTCTAGCATGCACGCACTTTAGTGTGCTGCGAGCGAGTCGGCCGCGCCGCAGCCCCGCGCCGTCACCTCATTGGTCTAAATTCATAATTTTGGCCAATCAGAGTGTGTCTAGGGTTGAGAGTTCCGAGAACTCCAGACACGTTAAAACACGACAGTAATTCCGCGACCCGCGGGGTATGCGGCATCATCGCCGCGGGCCCTCGCCACTTTTCATTGGTCTAAAATAATAATTTTAGCCAATGAGAGTGCAGCAGAGCTTAAATCGACTTCAAACTTGCCGCGCAGGCGATGCACTCCACCGCTGTGCCGTGATTGGCTCTTAATTATTATTTTCGGCCAATCAGAGCGAAGCACCTGAGAGTTGCCAAGTTCGGCCGCTAGGTGGCAGCACCTCCCGGGGGCGCGCGCGTCGCCACTATAAATTTGAGTGCCTGGGCTGACCGGTCACAGTCTAACGTTTCCAATTGAATCGATCAGAGCTCTAAAATGTCAAACAAGTCTTTCCTTTCCCTCTTGCCCTCTGGGCATGATGAAGGTTATTACGGTCCGCCCCACCCCCCACTTGATGAAGTCACCTGTGACGCTCAGTTTGTCAGAGACAAAGACAATCAGCTGATCATCAAAGAGTTTGCAGTGTATCTCCCTGGGTTTAGAATGGACTTGTACACAGTAGCTACCTTTGCCCCGCCTTATGAAAAAGAACAACTCCCAAAAAGAGTGAGAAAACAAAATGATTTTATCACGAAACAATTCCATGGACTTGAATGGAATGATGGAGAATATGCTTACAAAAATATCCATCACATTATGTGGACTATGACTTATAATTTCAATGTCTTGTATGCCAAAGGCACCGAGAAAGTTAAAATTCTCCAAGCTCATTTGCCACATCTCTTAGTGAAAAATATTGAATCCCTGGGATGCCCTTGCTTTGACAAGCTTCCCCTGTTTGATGCACCCTGTGAAAATGAAATTCACACCCAATATATTAGCAACACTTGTGCTGTTAAGCAAGCCAAGAGACTTGCCATGTGGCTCCGTTTCTATAAGTGTTCCCACAAGTGTTCCCATGTGTGAAGTGCGAGGAGTGTTCAATTGTTCTAATAAAAAAATGAAAAAAACCAAATACAAAACTAATAAAATGAAAAACCAAATACAAAATGAATACAAGGAAAAAGGAAAATAAAAAACATGAACACAGCAAAATTGTCCTTAACTTTTTTTTTAATAAAAAAAACATTTAAAAAAAACTGAGGTAGCATAATCATTAATTACTAGAAAAAACCCACATGGGCGTCATGATTGTTTTAAAGAAATAAAATTAGCAGCGCAGATCAGCTCCTGAAACAGATAATCAGAATGGATGAGTACACTTACAGAGAGACCCTCAACATCCCACCCACTGCAGTTACAAAATATATCCAAGTCCCACTCCTCCCCAAACTCTTACTAAGTTTCCCCTAAAATATCTGTGTAAAGGCTTATGCTAAGCCCCTCTCCAAATTAAAACAAAAATGAGTTACCGCAACTTATGCGAAACATGGATTAAAAATATGATGTCATCACCAGACATGACATCATAAAACTTAGGTTAGTTCTATGATTCTAGCTAAATTTGAGAATGAAACTAATTACTTTGAAAGTATATGCTTGCCTTTGGTGATACAAGAGACTCAGTGACATAACCATCTCAAAACTAACTTCGCTGAAATTGGACGAGTGAACTCAAGTGAAAATAGTACAAGTCCCATACACTACACCATAAAACCAATGATCAGATAGGTAAAATGGACTTATTTAAGTAAGATTCCTTTTAATTTACCTCCCCTAAATGAATTTAAGTTAACCAAACAATATCCTAAAGTCCTGGAGGTGAAAACAAAGTTTAGACCTTTTCCGAGTCCAGAGACGGAGCCACCAAATTAAAATGATTAAAGCCTACACTCACTCCACTACTCAAACCATGCTATGGTGAATTCATTAGTGCAAAAAAATAATAAGGAATAGATGAAGCAGAGCATCACCCAAGTGAAAAATAAAATTTCAGAGTGATAGACTTGTTAATTTTGATAAAACCTTTTCTGAGACTTTGAGCAAAACATGCAAAAGTTGAAAATGAGTCAGTCTAATGATGAAAACATCCAAAATACTTGACAATTTTTGGTGACTGAAGGTTGACTTACAAAATTTATATATTAAAAGTTAAATCAAAATGAAATCATGCAGAAACTACTCACACAACAGCCGCAGCACCACCAGATGGGGGTGGGGGCGGTGGACCTCCCCGACGCTCCCATGGCTCCTTTGGATCAGAGCAACAGGGTCCCCGACCACGACGAACTGGTCGTGTCGCACGGGGGCGCAACCTTCCCCTACCCCTACGAGAAGTCAGGAAGACATCCCGTGTGCACACTCCGGCAAGCACGAACACGTGAGGGGGACCAGAATGATGAGCACCTCGGCGGGGAGGTCCAGGGCGGAGTCTGTCAGATGGTATGGGGTGAGCCCCTCGCACTCGGGCTTCGAAGCCTGGGTAGAAGGGGCGCGGCGGCCTCGCCTCCCATTGGGGGTTGAAAAATGATGGTCTAGGTGGGACGGCCATGAGCAAACGGGGAGGGGTTGGAGCAAGGTTGAGGGAGGGGTGCGGTCCCAGTCGGTTGAACACAGAGGGGGGTGGTGGGGGGTTGGTGAGCGGGGGAGGGTTGTTGAATGGGAGAAGGGGGTGGTGTGGGTTGGTGAGCGGGGGAGGGTTGTTGAATGGGAGAAGGGGGTGGTGTGGGTTGGTGAGCGGGGGAGGACTGTGCTATGCATCCATTTTCGGAGTCCTGTAAGGGAAAATGAATTAGACATCAATGTCTCATACTAAACCGAAGACGAACTAATGAAATGAGTAACTTACATGAGCAGAGCTACCATCTGACTGCACTGCAGACTTAACAAGAGCCTGAGCATGAGCCTGTTCAGGCAGTTGCAGGTCAACTGCATTATCATCGAAATCGAAAGAGCCATTGAAAAGATCCTAGAAAAAAATATTTATTTTTTGAATCCAGCAAAATACAACATAATTAAGGGTGTATCACAGTTGTTCCCCTGTCAACTCTTCCCCGTACTTCTTCCCGGACACTTCTTCCCCGTCTCTTCCCCGTCGTATTTAATTTCCTGCTCGGGGAAGAGAGTTCTTCCCGGCATTTATTTTCCTCATTTCATTTCCTCGCTCCCCACTCCACTGGGCCCCCCTCCCCGACGGCGGCGCCGCGGAGGGGACCTGCTCCCGCGCGGAGTATCGCCATGAGGCGTGCGTTGGGCTGCCTAGCCTCCGGGCGGGGGGCTGCAGTCGGGCGCGAGCTTGCTGCATGTGGGCATACACTTTCTATCAAGTAGCAAGTTTGCTGGCCCCAAAATCGGCGAGCCGTCTTGAATGCCACGCATTGGCAAGCCTTTACCTAATCTTTTTAAGCACTCCAATGACGCTTTGGCCTCTTGCAATGCCAAATTTTAGTAGGCTGGGGCGAATTTCAGGACCAGGCCAGCACATTTTTGGCATTCGAAACGGCCTGCCAGTTCTGTGGCCATCAAAATCGCACCCCGGAATGCAGTGTATGAACAAATCGAAGTGCCCCGTGTAGTTTCCCGCATCGGGCAAGTTTTTCACCTGAATACATTTGTGTTTTGATTTTTGTGTCAAGTTGGTGTGGGTGCATGTCCTAGGTCAAACAGCATCCATAGGGAATGGACGTGAACCAACGTCCTTTGAATTGAAAGTAAATTTAATTCTGCGAGCACGGCATTGCCGCCGCGCGAATTGGCAACTTCCCTTTGGCACCGGGATAGCGCGTTCGTCTGCCGTAAACTGGCTACTATGAATGCCACATATTGGACTCCTTTGCTTTAGAATTTAGAACGGAGCGATTCGCACAGTAAATGTCCATGAATTTATATTGTCCATAACTATTGACATTGTGCATATGGAGCTATGGACAATTTAATACATTAACTATATGGAAAGTATTTTCATTTTGTCCTGAGGTATTTATAAAATTGTACCTTATTTATATACAAATCTGTAAAATATGCAGAAATGTGACTATGGTTATTTACAGAGTCCATACGCACTCAGTGTGTGGGACTCTTCATAAAATGCCAATTTATTCTGTCTATAAAAACCAAACGCTAGTCATGTAGTGTAGCAATATGCGGCCCAAAAACCCCGCATATCGTGGTCAATTGAACGCATCTTTGAGATAGCAAGGAAATGTGTCACTAGATTTACATCATTTCTGACCACAACTAAAAAAGCTATTTAGTATTGGTTCAGCCACAACTATTTATTTAATTTAAAAAAAAAATACAATGTACCGGTATTATCTGGGTTTGTCGTCCCTATAGAAGAGGCATTTAAATTGTTGAAGGGCTGACAATGTCGCAGTGGGAGACTATGGGAATTAGGAGAACAAAAGGGATTTTTCTTAATAAGTTACACAAAAATTGCAATACATAGACAACATTTTGATATTACAAGCATTGTGGACAGGTGAACCTGAAAACATTAACGAGAAAAATATAACATCGTGAGAACTGGACACATAAAAACATCTAGTACACTGTGAAAGTAAATCCCAGGAATTAACAAAAGGTACCCCTGAAACATTAAAAAAATGCGGCAAGAACCTTCGTAAATTTATGAAGATTCTTAGTACCTTTTGAAGATACTTCTGAAATGCACGAAGATTCTTCGTGATTTCGCGGTGATTCTTCGCAAACTATTACAGGATCTTCGTAGATTTAAGAAGGAACCGTCGGCATTTTCTTCCCCAGAGGTACGGTTGTGAAATCCAAATTTATTTCCAACAGTGCAAGAAGCCAACCAACAAGATAATTAGAGGCCTTCCTCCCTTTCTAGCTCCTAAAAGTTCTAACATAATGCTATTAACGTCGTCAATGTCATAGAGAAGGTCGATGTTCATGTAAGTGTGAGATATATGGTGATGTGATGAGACGAACTGAGCTGCTGTCAGACCACAAGGTAAACACGAGGCCCGCCACTCTTAATGCAATGCGAAAGGGAATCGATCTCCATTAAACCGCGCAAACGAGGCCCACCCATGCCTACGTCTTCGTCGAACACAAAAAGATACAGCGGCTATCACTTATAATTACCACTCCGTGCAATCAAAAGTAACAGTTTTCCGCAACAATTTGAGGCAGTTTGCCTCTTCGGCTTAGAAAGGTTTGCAGTTGGCAAAGGTCAAAGTAGCCGGCCTGTAGGCTGGCCTGAACTCTCCCACCCATAAGGGGTGGAGGGTGAACACTTTAGTGTTCCGCCACTTTGACCCCCACGACGAACGGCTCCAAGGCGACGTGCAAATAATACACCACCCCCTTTAGGCCATCTTTTGACACATCCTCCCACCTCATCTCCCGGTGAGCAGAGGCCAAATCAATTAGCCCTAGGCTGACATGATATTTGCACCCCCCAAAGTGGCGCCGAGTAGTGTGGCAAACGCCAGCCAAGCAAACACTCGCGGCCTTACATCTAAACCAATGGGAGTTCAGCGATTGGCAGAGGCCATGGTGGCCGGCTACTAGGCTAGCCAGAACCCTGCCACCCATAGGGGGCGGAGGGTGAACACTCGGTGCTCCACCACCTTGACCCCCACGGCGGCGGCACTGATTACCGCCGCGGTGTGGCAAACGCCAGCCATGCCGAACTCGCCACGGCGGTACACATCCTCACGCCGAAGCGGCACTGCATTGATAAAGCGCCGCCAGCCGGCCTAGAGCCGAACCCATTCCCTCTCAGAAGGGAAGGGCGACCACGGCGAGGTGGTCACTGGCTGCACCCCACGCCACCGCGGCCTAGCGGGGCCGGGCTGCAAGAATTGGTTTGCGTGTCGAGAACAGGGCAGGCGCTAGCTTCTCGCTCCATCCCGCGCGGGATCCTCGCTCCGTCTTTGTCCGACGCGCTGCCCCCTCCACCACGTCCACGCGCCCTCTCCACCTCCTCCGCAGGCCCCGCGCTCCAAGCTGCACATGTTTGTGACCAGCTCCTTCCTACAACTAAATGGTTCCAACCCATCCTAACCTAACCTAACGGGGTCGCGACGGATCTTACCCTACTCCCGACGGTCTTACCCTAATCGCGACAGGTCTTACCCTACTCGCGGCAGATCTTACCCTACTCCCAACAGGTCTTACCCTACTCTCGACAGGTCTTACCCTACTCCCGACGGTCTTACCCTACTCGCGGCAGATTTTGGGGAGATAAACAGATATTAATTACATGGCAGTTACTGTCAAACGCGACCAAAAAGTTCCAGCTCATGTGAGAGTCGATCCGACGCCAGCAGGTTGAGGGCTTCCAGCGTTACCCCTGGACCATCAGGTACGCTGTGGGAGGATGCGTCCAGCTGCATCCAGTATGCGCCGCACCGCTCGGCGGCCGACTCCAGCGCGCCCTCTCCCCCCACTCGCACATGGACGGGGAGGGGGCAGCGCGTCGGACAAAGACGGAGCGAGGATCCCGCGCGGGAGGGAGCGAGAAGCTAGCGCCTGCCCTGTTCTCGACACGCAAACCAATTCTTGCGGCCGGGCTGGCGTGTGGCGTCCTCCGGAAGAGACTCCAATCAAGCAGCACATACGGCGCAGCGACCGGCACGTCTCCTTTACTTGGAGATCGGGCATGCCCTCGCGCTAATGATGAGGGACAGGGAATCACCTATAAAAGCTTTCATTGCGCATTCGTTGCACACTGCACACCGCTTCTTGCACACTAAATGTATTTATACAATTTTGTACGTGGTCTCACACAATTTTCAACATGCGAACTTTTTGGTACCAAGTTGTACGCAGAATCGAACAAATTCGTGCGAAATCGCGAACAATTTTGTACGACTAGCAGGCATGCGCAGAAATGTGTCAGACCACATAGAAAAATTGTACAAAGGAATTAAGTATGTGATCTCGCACTGCACCTCGTGTTTACCACCCACAGAGTTGGGAGTTACTGTGTGCTTCAGTATTCTTATGTTTAGTACTAGCAGTTGATGTGATAACAGATTTGAGTCCAGTGCAGTCAGTTACAACATACAATCAGATGATACAATTTACAACAGACACATTTCTGACTTAAAAACTAACGTAGAAGCTAAAATTAGTCAACTATAAAACAAGCATGATAAGATTCATCTTGCACGCAGACCATTTAAACACCGTTTTAAAACTTTCTGCACAAAAGCCTGAGAACCCCTGGACCTAATCCCAACAAAAACACTGCTATTCCATTGGTAAGTTTGCTTGCCTCTCCAGTGGCGCTCCGTTTTAAATGCCAAAATTTGGTATTCTGGGCCGGATTGGTCTTTTAAAATGCCAAAATTTGGCGTCCAAGTTTACCAGAATGCCAAATTTTGGCATTCAAAGAGGCCAATCCGGGACTAGAAGGCTAAATTTTGGCATTCAAAACGGAGCGCCACTTGAGTGGCAAGCAAACTTACCAATCGAATTGCAGTGAATTTACTCATAACTTGGCCTAAGAAGACGCTGTTTTAAGGTGAGTGACGTAACATTCGTCAAAATTCAATTCGTGTCACATTCGTTTTAAATGCAATAAGCGATCAAAAAAATATGACACAAATAAGATGCGCGTGTCGCGCTCGAACGAACACGATGTCCCACACCTGAGAAAACAGTAAAGCAACTCAAATCGTCAAACTCGGCTCGTCCCTTACTTACACACTAAACCTCTAGAAGAATATTTTGAAGAAAAAGAGGATCATCTTCAATGAAGTCAACGGCATCATAAGTGCACACTCAGTGAGTGCATTGTTAACTGAGTACTCACCTAGATGCGCACTCATTATTACACTCCACAAAGAATCCACCCAGAATGCCGTTGAATTTTCAAAGTGGCAAGAAACACCTTGTCACGTTGACTCAATCTAACCCCTTCATGCCCTGCAAGCGCCCAGCGGATTTCAACAAGTATATTGCGGGGTGGACTCACTAACATAATGCATAATGCATCTGACCCACCCCGCAGTCGAAGAGCTGAAAAAAGGAACAAGGATCCTTTCTCGGGCCTCTGATAGCCAAAATCCTGTACCACCTTCAAGAGCACACTTTAAAAAAAATGAGTTCTGAATCCAAAAGCATCTGTCTCACATCGAGAGATGCTCTTGGCAAATCTGAGAACATTTCATCACTGTATTACACATGCACTCGGATTCAGAACTCATTATACATGAAGTGCACGCGTTTTGGTCAAATCCTAGTCGCAGGCCCTATGCCCCTCTCCTTGCGTTGCAGTGAGAGTTTGAGGGCTTGCGGGGGGGGGGGAGAAATCATCTTCCACTCGTCACATCCACTGAAATAATGAACTATGGAACCTAGCAGCATGTAACCCTGCGTGCAGGTAACTGCGCCAGGTACAAGCTGCATGAGACACCGCCCCACACTAATTCACAACGTAGTGTTATTTTTTCTCAGCTTTGCACGGAATGAGTACACGTCGTAAATACACAAGTTCGTGCCCAAGGTGCGCAAAGTGCTTCACATAAATGCTCACTTATGCGTAGCCACGCACGAATTTGGGTATTTTCAGCGTTTGCTCAGTTCCATACAAAGCTGTGCACGAACAACTATGATGGAAAGTGCCATGGGGAATTTTGTGGAGGGATTCAGAAAAAGTCACTCAGACGTTTGATGCAGCACTTTTGCGTTTCAGCGCAGAAGGTTCTGCATTTGCAAACGTTTTGATAACCTTGTAAAATCTCTCCACAAAACTTTCTCGTAACCGCAATGATGAGGGCAGCAACGGTGAGAGCCTCGGAAAACGAGGACACAGATGAAATGCGACCGATCGTACGAGGACTGCTCCAGGACCGAATCTTGATCAAACTTTGCAGCGTGGTGACTGTGATGTCATGCTTGTGTTAAGTGAGCGGTGCGTCAGCACCGCGGTGTAGTGGTCGAGGCAGGGGTACTCCTTTTTGTGGGCCCCCGCTCTTCTCGCGTGCAGTGTACGGAGACAGTAAGTGTTGGCGTAGAGGTGTCATAATTAACAGTAAATGTAACGAGCAATCCCCACTTTTCCAAATGGTGTGTCGCAGGACATGCATCTAACATGCAAGACAAAGGCGGAAGTGAGGTCCTGGAGCCTGTCCTCGTACTTCCAAACAAAAAAAGAAAGACAACACCAATCACGAGAAACACGCAACTTCATCGTACAATTTTGCACGTGATTCAGACAATATTGCACAAGCAAGCTCATCGCACAACTGTGCACAAACATGTACACTGCAATTCCAATTAAGTCTGCTTGCCACTCCAGTGGCGCTCCGTTTTGAATGCCAAAATTTGGCATTCTGGGCCGGATTGGCCTTTGAAAATGCCAAAATTTGGCGTCCAAGTTCACCGGAATGCCGAACTTTGGCATTCAAAGAGGCAAATTCGGGCCCAGAAGGCCAAATTTTGGCATTCAAAGAGGCAAATTCGGGCCCAGAAGGCCAAATTTTGGCATTCAAAACGGAGCGCCACTGGAGTGGCAAGCAAACTTACCAATCGAGTTGCAGTGTACAAAGATTTGCATGGAAAAACTTCACGTGCGCAAAATTGAGTGTGACCACGGACATTATTGGACAAAGACATTACCAGCGAACAAGCACTACTAAGTCTGACTGGCCCTGGTGGCCGACAGATTCATAGAGATTCTTCTTTTCTTCTTCTTATTTCAGACGTTCGAAGTCGTTCATAAAGCATAAATTCGACCATATACCCGTCCTCCATTCTCTACCCATAATGTAAATAAGGGACGAGCCGAAAATTGATATCTAGCCTCAATACCACCCTGCTGGTGACTGACAATGGGTACATCGGAGAAAAGCTTGAGCGGAAGTTGAGAAGGAATCAAGAAGAACAAAGTATGCAAAAATCCTGGGAATTAGCATCAGCGTCGCTGTTCTGCAGCTTCAGAAGAGCCATAATCCCATTCAAGACCAGCTTTTGTTTCTCTTGATTTTCTTTCTGAACCTCTGTCAACTGTGAGCCACATTGCAAATCGATAAATGCGCTTGGGCCAATAAACTTCGCGTGTTTCGGTATCACAATTTCGTCCTTCCAACGATACAGATTTAAGCTGCTGATGCTTCAACGGCAATTCAAAATTGATTTTACCTCACGACACATATTGTCCGTTCAGAGTGAAATTTGCAATTGTGTCGCCAGGCAGAAACAAATTATGTCACCATCGAAGGGACTTAAAAACTGAATTAGTTATGAGACTAACGAAAACGCCACGGAAAAATATCAATGACATTTTGTGGTTAATTGTGACACCGAAACTTCCCCGAGGGAGGCCACAATGTATCACTTCCACGGTGGGACAGAAAGCTATCAATAAATCAGTCACTCCCACAAACTCAGGTCAGCCTTAAATATTTTGCTCCTGAAGGTGTTCAGTTCAATGGCCTGCGTGCGAGATGAGCCGCTGTCTTGATGGTCCGGTGGGCAAAGTTGAATATCTCCCTCCCCCTGAAAAATAAGAAGGAAAACCATCAGCTCTCAAAGTAGTTAGACCCTGACCCTACTAACTGCCAGGCGAGGGGGAGGCAACTGAGCAAAAATGTAAAATTTGACACCTTAGAACGGGTTAAGTGACAAAAAATGAGTTGCGAACATCTTGAATTTTGAACAGGAATTTTAAAGGTTTTTATCGTTTGAATGTGAAACCCGTGGTTCGTTAAATGGGAAGCTCAGTGCGGTTTGAGACGCATAAACATATTAAAAAAAGGGTTGGTAAGTAGCCTTAGCAGTTTGAAACGAAACGCACCTGAAAATAAAAAAGAATGTCTGGGCCTGCAGCTGCTGCCGGGCGTCGATGATCTTGAGCGTCGATGATCCCACGTCGCACAAACACGCTTTCCCGATTCCTGCAATGAAAGAAGGATTTGCCTTTCACAAATGGGTTCAGCAAAATTTTATCGTGCCTCCACCTAAGATTTAGTACTGTATTAACGCAACCTCCAACTTTTATTGGTTTGGTCACTTCAGCCAAAATTGTTATAAAGGATGACACAAGACCTCCGCTTCATGGCACGGAATGCCTTTTGTTTTTACTTTGACTTAACTCGTCTCCTTGGAGTCCAAGGGTGTCATGCCTTTATTTCCCAGAGAGGTTGAGTTTCCGTTTTTGTCTCACACTGCCCGTTTCGTTAACTTCAAAAGTTGAAAACTCCTGAAAACCCCTTAGAAATGGAGCCAAAGCATCCCTTGGATTCCAAGCCTAGAGTTTACCGGTATCAGAAACTTAACTGTATACTACACTGCAAGAAAAATGACGTGTAAACGCCGTTAATTAATTACCAGTTTTTCCCGTGAGCCAAACCCAGTGTTCACTGTGAGCCAAAAACAGTATTTACCGTGATTTAAGACCAATCGCGGTATTTACTGTAAAAATCACGGTAAATACTGGTTTTGCTCTCAGTGAACACTGGGTTTGGCTCACGGGAAAAACTGGTAATTAATTAACAGTGTTTACACGTCATTTTTCTTGCAGTGTAAGCACACTCACATAGCGCGCACACATACACAGAACACTCAAGTGTATACTTAACAATAACACACACACACACACACGCGCGCGTCCGGCAGCGAATTAATTCACAAACTTGAGCGTGAGTCAAACTTGCGCTACATGGAGTCACCCACAAGGCATACACTTAGCTTGCTGCATGCATGCGGCAAAGAGGTGTGTACCTTCTCGTTGACTCTACACACACTTGACTTTGCAGAGTACAAAATACGCTTTATCCTGGAGCATGCATGACATGAACAACAGAATAAAGTCAAATTGTTGGAGAAAATCTTTTACCTCGGTCTCGGTAACGCAGCTAGCGGCTGCCTTTGCCGTGCAGAACGGTGGTCTCTGGACAATCGGGGCGAATCTGGACGTCGTTTTAACTGCGCTCAAACGCTGACAGCACGGCAAATAATCCTGCAACCGACAAAAAATTATCGAAACTTCCTTATGATCACACAAATCATCCACTACTCAGATCCTTTTCAAGAACAATCCTGAAGTAACTTTATGTTTCATCAGTTTTAACTTGGCTCGACGTACGTTAAATTGTAGCGTAATTTACAACACACATGTCATCTCTCCGTGGAAAACTTGTTGGTATAAAGTCAAACGCTTTCTGAGAAAGGTTGAGCGCAGTTTATAGGGCCTAGGCAAACTGCGTCCACTCATGCTAAGTTTTCGCTTGAGTTGCGTTGAGTTACTTTAAATTTTAACGCGCTACAAGGGAAACATCAAGCGTAACTACACTGCAAATCCAAGTGAGGACCAGGTCCACGGTCCACGCTAAGAAACGTGGACCACGAATATTCAATGCTAGGAAACGTGGACCACCAATGGTCCACGCTAGGAAACGTGGACCAAGCCGTGGTCCACACTTGGAAGTGTGGCTGGCGTATTAGTTCAACGCTTTAAAGCGTGAACCGGACGGACACGGACCACACTTGGTCCACGTTTCCTGGTGTGGACCATTCGTGGTCCACGTTTCCTAGCGTGGACCATCGTGGTCCACGCTACCTCGCGTGGACCTGGTCCACACTTGGATTAGCAGTGTGTGCCTGATTGACGTCTGAAACTAACTCATCGGGACCTATAACAAGATGCTGGTTCGGTTGTGAAAAAGACTCGACTCATACGAACGCGGTTCGCCGCAGCTTGTGCGTGTTGATGTGGGCTGACATCCGGGTCGGGCTGGTTGGACTGCGCGGAACCAAACGGTGATACAGATGGAGCATCTCTTCTCAACGAACGCCGCAACAGCAGTGTCGAAATCACTCGAAGCCCTGCGAAACAAATGCGACCTAATTAATGAAAAATAATTCTTACAAACGCATTTGAATAACTCGGACAGATGGTGCCCCACGAAAAGTTTCCTAGCGCCGAGATTAAAAGACCCGATGCGAAGGCGCGTTTACCAATAACGTGATCAAAGCATAGCTTGGAACGAGATTGAGCATACGCATGAAATGCACACGGCACGGTTATGTGCTTAGCTACAGGTGTATGCTTGGCCAAGTACACAGCTGTATGAGTCTGCCTTTTAATGGGTGGGATAAAAGTGTGCTTGGGAAAGCATACATCTATAGCTGTGTGCTTGCCAAGCATGCATCTATAAATGTGTGCTTGTAAGTACGCTCCCACAGCTTTGTACTAAGCACACATTAGATCTTGTAGTGTAATCTCGCACAAGTGCTGAGCACCGCGCTAAGCACACACTGTACAGCAATGTAATACTTAAACTGTTTGAAGTCCATGCTAAAACTGTCGACCCACCTTTTGAAAGAAATCCAGCTGAATTGCTTGCAGGTTGAGATCGGCGTCGCTCGCTGGCCGTGGAGCCAGGACTTCCGAAGACTGGCATGACTCCATGCCGGAGTGCAGTCGAACGAAAAAACACAAACTCATCCCCATAAAGAAGCACACACTACCACTTAAAGCGCCTTGAAAACTGCAGCCGAAATACGGTGACTGCAGGAGCACGAATCACGCGAGTGATAAGCGCGCCAAAGCGCGGCGCCGCGGCGCGGTGGGGCGACGCGGACGTTCGTCCTGGCTGGCTGGCGCGCACTGCCGTGCCGCGCGGCGGTACCACTGCTCCTGGCGGTGGTGGCGGCCCCCCGCTCCCCCCTTGCCTTACGAACTTGAGTGCCTTCGGCCTGCCGCCGGCGAGGGGGGAAGGGGGAGATGCTGAGTCAGCGGCGTCGCGACCACGTCCGCCGGCGTGTCCCCAACGGCTGCTCTGGACAGCAGGAAGACTGTTCACCCGTGCCCAGGGGCCGTCCGCCAATTACGTGAAGCAGTTTGGGACATCTTTTGACCGCCCAGTTACGCGGCATTACGCTGGCCCATACCCCCTCCACTCGCACAGCAAACGTTACACGACCGTCACACGCCGCTGGCCGATATGAGCGGGGGACCGTCACTGAGCGCTCAGACGGCCACGCACCAATGGCTGCAGCAAGGAGTGCCATCGGCAGGGCTCACGCTCGAGGTGCGACCGACAACCAGGCCCCATTTTACCCAAGTGCATCACCAATGTACGCACTACTAATCGCAACATTTTATCTGATCTGCGGCAGATTAACCAAGCGTGTTATAAGTCCGAAAATTGGCACTGGTGTTACCTCATTAAATGACGCAAGAGTCAGCAAAGCCGTCATCAAACCCGGGGGTGTATGGGTCACAATCAGTTCCGATGATTGCTGTATGGCAAGCACTTTGCGCAAGCAACCCGGCGCACAGCGCGCAACACATCCTGGCCTCCTCAAAGGTTGAGAAGTGCATCTTCATCTACAAACTGACGTTTCGAGAGCGCTTCTATCATCGGATGGCGTACAAACCAGGTGAAAAGTTGCACAAAACGTAGTTGGCACATTTGTTAGAAGTGGGCTTGATCCTGGTCACCTAAAAGCTCCTGAAGTGCTTAATTGTCTGCAAGCTATCCCTTCTTTTCTGTAAGTGGCCCGCTTTGGCTGATTTATTGTGCGAAATGACGCAAAACGAGCTCTGACACGCTTCGGGGCAACGAGCACCTCTTGAATTGCGATAAAACTCTCTGGCAAGGGCAAGAAACGCACCGCACTCCTGTAAATTTTGTCAGAATTTCAGAACCCTGTCTGAAAACCTGATCAAAATTTGCGCACCGCTGAAAGCTGAAAACTTATTCTCACGTATTCTGCAGAGCTTCGGCCTCTGAGTGTCTTTCTTTCTCCCCGCACTGTTTTGAGCGCATCTTATTACCCGTCTTGCCCTCAATTTCCAACCAAAATTACCTGTAAAAGTACCTGTAGTTCCAGGTACAGTTACTTCCCAAAAAGTACCTACGTACAGGTACAATTGTGACTGCAGTACCTTGGACCAGTTACAGGTACGAAAAAAGTACCTAGATACCGTACCTAGGTAGTTTTTTCCTAGGTATTTCCCAGCCCTGGCAGGGTGCGTAAAATGCACACACATCGACCCGATGACCGGCCATACCCTACTTATGGTGCCTAGAATGTACACACCCTTGAGGCCCAGGTGGGCTTGGCGCTTGCCCCATCAAAGGAACCGAGGTGTTTGCATTGCACGCACCCTGGACCTGACGCGCACCGAAGTGCTGAGGGCTTAAAGCCCTTTGACCATGCTGAATGCCACCTGCTAAAGGTGTGTAGAAACGGTACGCCTTAGGCGTATCGTTTCGATACGCCTAAAGGCGTACCGTGTTCTGTGGCGTACGCCTTGGGCGTACCGTTTCGGAACACCCAGAATGACAGTGCATGGTGCAGGCCCTGGAGCCCTGAAGGTGAAGGTCCCGCCAACCGGGCGACGGCGCCGGCAGATTTTCTTAGCCATCTGCTTCGGCCAGTTTGAGTTTAAGTGTGTTCGACAGCATTAAAGCGTGGCCTAATTTTTCGGGATGCGCTCTTACCCGCAGCGCGGCGCTTGGCAGTGCCTCACCCCGGCCCCCTACCACCATGGCGCTCCAGGCAATCCGAAAAGCTCGAGGCAGAATGCGCCGTGTAGAGGGAAGCACCTGCACAGACTGCAAGATCCTCTCTCTAGGAGAACCTCAAAGTGCAAGAGAGGCAGAGGAACAAAAACATTGGTCGGGATCAGCCTTCCGTACCTGTCGTGGTTAGAATATCAAGCTCATTTGATTTAGATCGTCGAAGAACCGGGGAGTGTGTGTGTGTCAATGTCCCCCTTGCTCACAGACGCTGCGATGCAGTCCAGTCCAGTCCGCACATAAGCTGTGGAAGTAGAAATGGACTTGAGTTGCTGTGAGGATCGAGTGCAGACAAAATATTCGTACAAATACAAAGGAAACACAGTGGCAAAACACACTGTTATTCAACAAATGTGACGTCATATTCGTTCGAATGTGAATTTTATCACGTGTGTTTGAATATGACGTCACGTTCGTTTGAAGGTTGACGCACGTTCAAACGAATGTGACACGCTTATTAAACGGCCGTGTCACGTTCAAACGAATGTGACATCGTATTCACACGAGCGTGGCAAAATTCACATTCGAACGAACATGACGTCACATTCGTTGAATTACAGTGCACTACTGAGAAGTCAGTTAATGTTTTCGCCAGGATTCTCTGTACCCCAATTCCAGTTATTACTGTAACCTCTTTACAGTATTCACGGTGCGACTCACAATTTTCTCCGCATGCCTGTCGCAAATCATTGAGGTGCACGGAGACGTCCGTAAGTCCTACAGAGAGGACTGTGAGTGGCACAGTGAATACTGTAAAGAGGCTACGGAAAATACTGGGTTCAGGGTACGGAGCATTAGCTGAAGTTGTTTACAGAATGCTCTGGAACATTTTTTTACAGTGCAGAGGGCCATTTGTGGTTCAAAATTTTTCAAATAAGAGCAAGTCCGAGCCCGGCCTGCGACGCCCGTGACTCACGGCCGCGTCGTGCCACCAGGGACGACGATAAACGCACAGTGTTGCCGCGTGTGCTGGCGGGCGCGTGTGCTGGCGGGAGGCCCAGCGTCGGGTGGAAGGGCAGTCAGGTCCACGGCCGTAACCGTCTTTACACGTCAGACCATCGGAAGCCAAAAATCAAGCCATGAATTTCGATAATTTGAGCTGCCGTTGGACAGAGGCGAGCTGCTGTGTCGATCGAAAATTGATGCGATATCTCACAATGTGTTAACCAAAACGCCTGCACTCGAACCAGAATACAGATTTCTCTGATTTTATTTTACGGTTTTACCACCATAGAGTTTGTTTCGTCGCCCCAATTCCAAAATTACCCATTTTTGATGTTGAAGCGCTGTTAGCTTAAATCGTTCCATCCATCTATTGTACAGGGTCGGTCTTTTTTGGGCGGGTTACGGGACTTCGGTTGCGTATGGCGAACTTTCATATCCGGACCACCAAAAGGCCCCGGACCACCCACACCCCCGCGAGTCCTGATGGTGCACTTTGCTGCCACCCTCGCTACTCACCATGCGGTCTGCGGGTCCTAAAGGTGCTCCAGGTGACACGCTTTCCGTACTTTTGCATGCCCTAGTGCGTGCTCAGAGAGAACGCTTGTGTGCTAATGCGTGCAAGGCGAGTGTATGGTTCGAGCGTGCCGCTGACGCCGCACCCGTGCGCACCAATGCATGCGAATGCTTGCCCGGCGCGGGAAATGCAAGCGCGGGGCGCTCGGGCCGTTGCACTTCACTGCCAGGGTTCTGTGCTTTCGCGCCCCGCGATAACACGCGCTGCGCTGCGACCGCGACCTTGGGTGGCGTAGGCAGGTAGGACCGCGGGGTCCACCACTCTGGTGATCGTGTGTACACTTCGTCCAGTAATCATTGGTAATCACATGCCAAAACTGGAAATTTTCGCTGTTTTTATCGGCTTTTTGGGGGTCATCTCGTTCAAATGGTCAAAAAAGATCCTAACTGGCCAAAATTTTAGAGGTTTTTTGAGAATTGTTTTAGGTAATCACTGGTAATCAGTAATCCTGTGTAAACTCCTGACTCCTAAGCTGAGTGGTGGACCCCTCGGGTAAGACCGGATCGGCTCTCGACCAGGAGGCTGTAGTATTAGCTCAGCGAAGCGGCCGACGCGGCGCCCTGCGCCACCGTGAGAGCGCACCTCTCGGTTCGGTGGTGTTATGGGTGCATAGTCACTCGAAAGCCGAGGCGTGCGGAGCAGAGCTAGTCTGGCGTGTCTTCAGCAGGTGATTCGAACGGGGACCTTTCGGGAGAGTGGCGACATAAATCGGCAACCTTAGCCCGTCCCGTACATTTTAAAATTCGCAGATTTCGTTGTGTTTAACCCAAACGGAATTTTCAACCTAGGTCGAGTTGCATTGGAACCCGGACCCAAACTTCGCCGATTTGCCCCAAAGCAGCCCCGTGACCGTTGGCTTCCACTGCAAAAAAATTCCGTGTTTTGGTACGGAAAATGTACAGAAAATGGGGTACAGAAAAGGTACGGACCTTCCGTACTGGTTCTCTGTGGTCCCCATAAGGATCTCATGTAAACTGCTACAGAAAACATGTATAGAACCTCCGTGGTTGGCAAGGTACGGACGGTCCAGGTAAAAAATTGATCAGACATTTTCCGTGTAATTTCTGCCCTTTTTTCTATCAGTGAATTGTTTTGCCGCCCCCATTCCGAGAGAAACTTTTCATGCCCTTGTAGCAGCACCCGTTGCCGAAATCCCAAATCACGGAAACGCAAGTGTGTGCAGTGTGCATGGCACACTGTTTTAAACGTGTGCCTGTATGCATACTGCTCTTAAAGTGTGCCTGGCCGATGCTGCATGGGTCTTTAGCACACTGATTAGAACAGTGTGCGAGCAGGCACACATTTAAAACAGTGTGCAAGTTTGCTGAGCGGTGGCGCAGGGGGCCGGGCTGGCCGCTTCGCTCAGCTCATACTGCAGCCTCCTCCCGGCCGAAAGCCGATCAGGTCCTACTTGCCTACGCCAACCAAGGTCACGGTTGCAGCGCAGCGCGTGTTATCGCGGGGCGCGAAAGCACAGAACCCTGGCAGTGAAGTGCAACGGCCCGAGCGCCCCGCGCTTGCATTACCCGGCGCCGGGCAAGCATTCGCATGCATTGGCGCGCACGAGTGCGGCGGCGGCGGCGCGCTCGAACCGTACACTCGCTTTGCACGCATTAGCACGCAAACGCCCGCTCTGAGCACGCACTAGCGCATGCAAAAGCACGCAATTGCACGCAATCGAGCAAAGCATTTCACCGCGGGTGTTTCCGCAACCGCCACCTCACCGGACCAACCTCGCGAGATCACGGGATGTGGCGTCTTTTTTGCGGCTACCCAGACCCGCTCACTACGTGGGGGGCCTACCGCGGACACCCCCAGGACTTGCAGCCTACTCGCATGTCCCTTGCAGGCCATTTTAGCGCTCGGAGACGACTGTGAGTCCTCCGGAAAATTTGGGTTCTTCGTACGGACAATTAGCACAAATTGTTTACAAATTTCTCCGTATTTTTTTGCCACAGTTAAACGGGTTGTCTCCGATCGGCTCCACGTGTTGTAAGTTTAGGCTCTACCTCGAAGTTTGCGCCCACTCTGCAAATGCAAGTGCTTGTTAGACACACTTTAAAACAGCGTGCCTGGCCGATTCTGCATTTAACATGGGTCTTTGGCACACTGTATCGAACATTGTGCTTCGCAGACACACTGTTAAGAAGAGTTTGCTTCGCAGGAACACTGTTTAGAACAGTGTGTATGCAGACACACATTTTAATCAGTGTGCCATATACCTACTGAGTTCGTAGAGCACTTTGATGTCTTTCCAAAACAAAAACGTTAACGCTAACGCTAACGTGAAAGCAGATTATACTAATGTTTATTTCAATGTATGTTTGTCCATCATTTAATTAAGGAAAACAATTTATTTTTAATTTTCTAATTTTGTTTGATGTATTCATGTCTACGCATGTGTGTCCACAATGATATGCCTAATACCACTTGTGTTGGGTATCATTCTCTTTGTTTCAACGCGAGGATGCACAATATGATGGCCAATCACATGAATAGTCAATACCCGTAAAAGTTGTTTTCTGTACTAGCGCGGCATCGGCGCAGCGTCGTGCACTTGACACTCCAGCCTCGGCGCAGCGTCCGGTCACGATAAGCAGTAGGGGCCGTCGAGATTACACTGTTTTCGAGTTCGACATCGCAATAGCACTCAAAAGTTTCGTTTTTTAATGCTGAGACCAGATTCGACCTCCGTTTTGCGATCGGACAATTTCTTGATGTCCCTACCAGCCGTTTTAGTCGAAAAAGTGGAGTTTTATTCTATTTTCTCCGTTTTTAGGGCTTGGATCGCTCCCCTGCCGGTCGGGAAGCGGTCCGATGGTCGGATGGTCAACGCCAACACCAAATCTAAAGTTCTGAGTCGTAAGAAGCTATCGGAACACATGCATATGCATCCCAGATCTCGATAAACGGTTATTTTTTCCTAAAAATCCACGTTTTTTGATGTTTTGGCGGCATTTTTTGATAGTTCCGAGGGCCGCAGACCTTGGTGACATGACCAGTGGTGGTGAAAGGCAGCCCAGGGGTAGCGGACATACAACCCACCCCCAGCCAAGCGCCCGGGAGGCACTGGAAGGGCGAGGGGAGGCAGCGTCGCAATGCTAGAAAAGCTCTAAAATTGGCTGCGACCGCCGCGCTCCCCGTAAATGCAGTATTTGCGTGCAGGTCTTAGCTCAGCGAGTGTTACAGCACACAGCACACTGGTGAGGTCTGATAGTGTCGCAGCGTTGTACTGCAAGACGTTTCTGCCCAGCAGCAACCTAGGGCGGGCAGGAGCGGGGGTACGAATTCGGCAGGTCTCACGCCGGCCCGGCCAACTCGCTTCCTCCTCCCGCCTGGGTGAGGGGATGCTTGCCCCGCCCGTTCGCCCGCGGCCGCGCGGGGAGCGGGCGAATGGGCGGGGCAAGCATCCCCTCACCCAGGCGGGTGGGAGGAGGAAGCGAGTTGGCCGGGCCGGCGTGAGACCTGCCGAATTCGTACCCCCGCCCCTGCCCGCCCTAGGTTGCTGCTGGGCAGAAACGTCTTGCAGTACAACCAAGGGGAAATAACTTTGAATTTCAGTGTACAAATTTTTGAATTCCACATGAATTTCGGATGAATTTCAATGAATTGCAGCCAAATTTCTATGAATTTTGATATGAATTTCACTGGTTTTTGAAGAATTTCTTTAAATGACTAATTTTCATGAATTTGGAAGGAATTGGACTAAAATTCAAGATTGACCATGAATTTCGGTGTACATATTTTTTTGAGTTGTTTCCCCTTGAGTACAACGCTCACTGTGGCAAAAAGCTACGGAAAATTCTGTAAACAGCTTGTGGTAATTCTCCGTAGCCGCCTTGTCAGTATTCTCCGTAGGCTCTTGCAGTATTTTCCATAGGACCGCACAGTATTCTCCGTAGGACCTTACAGTGATCTCCGTAGGACTATACAGTCTTCCAGGCCCTACGGAGGAGACTGTGCGGTCCTACGGAGAATACTGTACGGCCCTACGGAAAATACTGTAAGAGCCTACGGAGAATATTGATAAGAGGGCTACGGAGAATCCTGGCAAAAAAATTAACAGAATTTTCCGTACCTTTTCGCCACAGTGCTGTGACACTATCAGACCTCACCAGTGTGCTGTAACACTCGCTGAGCTAAGACCTACACGCAACTGCATTTACGGGGAGCGCGGCGGTCGCAGCCAATTTTAGAGCTTTTCTAGCATTGCGACGCCGCCTCCCCTCGCCCTTCCAGTGCCTCCCGGGCGCTGGGCTGGGGGTGGGTTGTATGTCCGCCACCCCTGGGCTGCCTTTCACTACCACTGGTCATGTCACCAAGGTCTACGGCCCTCGGAACTATCAAAAAATGCCGCCAAAACATCAAAAAACGTGGATTTTTAGGAAAAAATAACCGTTTATCGAGATCTGGGATGCATATGCATGTGTTCCGATAGCTTCTTACGACTCAGAACTTTAGATTTGGTGTTGGCGTTGACCATCCGACCATCGGACCGCTTCCCGACCGGCAGGGGAGCGATCCAAGCCCTAAAAACGGAGAAAATAGAATAAAACTCCACTTTTTCGACTAAAACGGCTGGTAGGGACATCAAGAAATTGTCCGATCGCAAAACGGAGGTCGAATCTGGTCTCAGCATTAAAAAACGAAACTTTTGAGTGCTATTGCGATGTCGAACTCGAAAACAGTGTAATCTCGACGGCCCCTAATAAGCAGCCGAGCTTCGTCTGTCGACACTCCAACATAAACAAACAAGAGCAGCGCGGCGCAGCGCAGCACTCCGCGCCACTTGTAACCTGACGCCGCGCATCCGTTCCGCCCTAGTACCAATGCGAACTTTTGCGGGTATCAGTTAAATAGTTGAATGGATGCCGAATTCTGCATCCTCACGTTGCGACGAGAAAAATGATACCAAATAAGACTAGGATAGCGGCGGGGGCGCGGGCACGGGCACGGGCACGGGCACGGGCGAGCCGAAGCCCCCTTCGCACCATAATTCTTGGCGAGCCATCCACGCGCTCGCTGTCCCCGTACACGACACGAGAGTACAAGCATTATGATACATAAATGTATCATCTGTTAAAATCACGATAAGCAAAAAAATGTTAATTTTAATATAACTTTTAGATATCTGAATGTGACATTGTGTTCTGTTAACATGTTCAAAATGTCGATGGTAGTACACTGATATCCCCAATACCACTTGTGTTGGGTATCATTTTCTTTGTTTCAACGCGAGGATGCACAATATGTAGGCCAATCACGTGAATACTCAAAACCCGTCAAATTGGTTTTCAGTACTAGGCCGGCCATCGGTGCGGTGCGAAGGCCCGACAGAAACCAGACGCCGCCCCAGACGTGCCCCGGGCCCTGGCGTCCACTTGACTTCGCGCCGCGGAGACCTTCCTCTTATCACTCTGCGCCACTTGTAAACGGACGCCGCGCATCCGTTCCGCCCTAGTACCAATGCGAACTTTTGCGGGTATCAGTTAAATAGTTGAAAGGATGCCGGATTCTGCATCCTCACGTTCCGACGAGAAAAATGATACCAAATAAGACTAGGGTGCTGCGCTGCTGGTCCTCACCGCCGCGCCGGGGCACCATGCGGGGCACGCGGCCTTGGCGCGCGGGCTGTTCCAAGCTCCCACAGCTGCCCGTACTATCTTCTAGCCTAGCCATCCAGCCGCTGGCTCTCCCCGCACGACACGAGAGTACAAGCATTATGATACATTTATAATTTTAATTTCTATTTCTACTTTTGCGTATAGCTCTGTACATAAATGTATCATCTGCTAAAAAAAAGAAGAGTGTATTTTCGAACTGCATTTTGCTTTGGCATCGGCCTTCCGGGCAGCACTTGGGGATCGGGATGAAGCGTCCTTGCCTCCCGCGGTAATGCGTTTGCAGCTAATCCGCAATCTGCCCGTGAGACGCAGCAGGAGGGTCGGCGGCGCATTGTCGGCCGCGAATACTTCAATGCTTGGGCGGTGGAGCGTAGCTGTGCCGCCACCATCCATATTTCTGCGAGAAAGTTGACAATGCCAGATCGGAACTCAAAATGTAAGTGAGATTCGGGCAGAGGAGCAGGAGCAGGCTATGTTTGCGTCGATTGGTATATAAATCATTGCGTTATCACGAGGTCTTTTTCTACACCACTCTCCAAACAACGGCTGCGACCGATTTAAATATGCGACACACTTGCCAAGTCTTTAATTTTTTGACGGTCCTGGAACCATGCCCTTTGCGGCCGACTGGCGACACGCCTGGCCGCGGCGCTGACCCCCACGCCGGGGCTGGTCCTGGGTTGAGAGGGGATGGTTTCCGCGAACCACAGCGGGCAAGTTCGAACCTTGCATGTGTCCCTCCAGCCTTCGCCCCAGTTCGCAGATGTCGTAAAGCAACTCCGAACGCAGCCAGCAACGGGCCGGCCGCGCTCGGCTTGCCGGCGGCGCTCGGCTGTCGGGCGGTGGCGGCTTTCATACCCTTTCTTTTTTCTTCTCGCCGCGAACTGAACACCGTGATAAGAACAAGAGCCACCTCAGCAGGACGCGGCTAAAAGTGATGCCCGGGGCCACGCGGCAGCGGGGACGTGTTTAACAACGCCTCTGGGAAGAAAATTTTACGATTACTATATCTCGCGAAAATGTGCTAAATTGGCTCATAGGCTCTCGCCAAGACAAACCCTGGAGAGTGGCTCGTCGAAACCGTCGTCCTTGTCACTGCAGCCTACGCGAACGGCTTGACTCGGCCGAACTTGGAGACCCCCAGTAAGTATCATTGCTACAAGGTTCCAGCACGGATTCCCCGTTATGAGGCCTTCAGGGATAATCCAACAGCCTCGACGCGTTGGTAACGGACTTGACGGTGAGCTGCCCACCTTGCCTCGCCGCCGCTGGTCCCGGAGTAATACTTTGCTTTCTGAGGTGTTTGCTACTCTTGCATGACGTGCGTCGGCATCCTGGGCACCCAGTGCAGGTGTTTCCGGTGGCCCGCACCGGGCCCGGGGTAATGCCAGCCGTCAAACGCCGTTGCCAGCTCTGCTTAGCTGCGCCGGCAACTTGGCTCGACTTGGGATGGACCCAGCATGGCCTGCAGGAAGCCTCCCTTAGAGCCTCACGTCACAGACGACTTTGAAACGACAACAATCTGTTGCAGTGGCAGGAAACCTCCCAAGGGCAAGGCGCCTGCACGCCGTAGGGTAGGCCAGCCCGCAACGCATAGGTGTGCTGATTAGTTGGGGTTGCCTACCTTCTAGGCGGTTAGGCAGACACGCCAATGGCCGTCAGTTAGCTTGGGAGCTCAAATTTCGGGTTCAAGCATGCCTGCATTCACACTTCACGCTGGAGCATGCTTGTCATGTACACGACAGGTAGTGCTCGCCTGCATGTACACAGTGACTCTGCTTTACATACAAAACGTAGGGAGCTTCGGCAACAGGGCACAGGTAACCGCCACCGAGCGTGCCGCAGCCTGACGCATGCGATGTACACACTTGAGTTTGCAGAGCGTAAGGTCAAGAGACCAATTTGTACATTTATTAAAAGGCTAGTTCTAGATACTTCAATTTTAAAAAATCTCAAGACTGAATTTGTGATGCTTACAAGTTATGGTATTTAAATATCTTCGTAATTCAAGTTTACAAAATGCAGAAAATGCAAAATGTTTGTAAACTTGCAGACCGATTTCGAACGTCGTCTCTGTCGCTCTCGTACCTGTCCGGGACGTCCCATGAGTACGAGAAAGAGAGAGACGAAAACGACTGTCAGAGTCAGTCTGCTGATTAGTTGAAGCTCTGCGAACAGCAATAGTTTGTTGGAAGTCAACGAATATTCTATGGTTGATACTCGATATAAATGTGATTTGACTGATTCATGGTGTGGCGTTATTACAGTGCACACTGTGGATTTAGCAATGTATTCTAGTTTAAGCCTGGGCCATCTAAAGCGACAGGCACGACGTCAAAGTGTAGATTATTGACAAGTGTCATTGCCATTGAAGTGTCAGTGGGGTGTGACCATGTCTTGATATGCAAAGAGGGTGAAATAGCGGCGTGCCCCACGAGGAACTTGGATTCAACTTGTAAATCAGCATTCATGGTTTCTGCATGTCAGCAATTTTGATGATTCCCCTTGATAAAGGCCAACTCCCGGCCAGACAAAATTTTACACAAAACCTGGGAAGAGGAATACTATCTCGAGTGAAAAAAGGGGGCGATTCCTTTCCAATCTGACTTGACAAGACATCCTGTGTGGTTTAACTTCCTTCCATCCTAGAGCTGATGACTTGAGCTGCTTACTCAACTGCCGGGAATGGTCCATATGGGCTGCGGTCACCTGAAAAACACACAATTTAGGGAAGGGAAATCAATGTTAAATAGCCTGCCGATCCCCGGCCAGACCACTTCGTTTGGTCGCCTTGTGTCGCCCAAGTTGCTGCTGCACAGTGGGCCAGAAGACCGGCGCAGACTAGACGCGTCACACGTTCGTTCGAGTCCTGTTGAGCGACTCTGGAGCTCAAAACGCGTCCGGAATCGTGTCCGCCTCCACCGGTCCTCTGGCCCACTGTGCGCTGGTCGGCCGAGCACCTGCCGGGGTGCAGCATAGGCCAGCCCGCTAAACAGGCGTGCGTGCGGGGCTGCCTTCCCACCAGGCGCTCGCGAGACCGAGAAAGGCGCGGGGAGTGATTCTGAGGGGATTTCTACCGCTTTAGACAACAAAAATACCACTTTTTGTCGTTTAATGAGTGATGGCCGGGCTGGGCCGGCTGCTGGCCAAGCGATGGCGGGGTGCTGGCCGGGTGTTGGCCGGGAGTTGGCCTTTTTAGGAGTCTAAGTATTTAGTGCGACCATTTGTAAATAAATGTACGTCAGTGTTTCGGGAATGTCTGTGATTTAATGGTAACATTGTAGGAATATCGGAGTAGTGCTGATTACGCCTAATTTTAAATGCGTTTCATTACGGTCTATTGTAAATGTTTTAGCAGTGATAGGCAAGACTTAACACTGTTATTCGACGAATGTGACGTCATGTTCGTTGGAATGTGAATTTTGTCAAATTCGTTTGAATACGATATCACATTCGTTTGAACGTGACACGGCCATTAAATTAGGGTGTCACGTTCGTTGTAACGTGGATAAACATTCATACAAATGTGACGTCGTATTCAAACGAACGTGACAAAATTGACATTCGTACGAATATGACGTCACATTCGTTGATTAACGGTGTTAAATTCTGATGTAATTCTGCTTCTCTCAAAATAAATTGAGTAAAATTTCACGAGAGTTTTCTAATTTGTCCCAATAAGTTTCCTCTGCGGTGCCATCGATGAGTGCATTTTATGGCATTGCGATTGGCCCATTAACTTATTACTGATACACTGCTAATCCAACTCCAGAACCTCTGTGGTAACTCAAGGTTCTGATGAACGCGTACACTCCAAGAGTGGCATGGAACAGGTCAAGTCCTAGAAATAAAATTAGTGGCGCAGTCACTACAATTTGTTCAATACTCGCTGTCGCCAAACTTTACCCCACATCTATTGCAAAGTGCACTATAATCGGACAATACATTAATCAGGAGGAAACTAAATTTGACCCACGACTCATACTGCGCCCGACTGCAACCCTCGCCCGGAGGATAGGCAGCCCAACGCGCGCCTCATGGCGATACTCCACGCGGCAGCAGCTCCCGTCCGCGGCGCCGCCGTCAGGGAGGGGGGCTCAGCGGAGTGGGGAGCGAGGAAATGAAATGAGGAAAATAAATGCCGGGAAGAACTCTCTTCCCCGAGCAGGAAATTAATTACGACGGGGAAGAGACGGGGAAGAAGTGTCCGGGAAGAAGTACGGGGAAGAGTTGACAGGGGAACAACTGTGATACACCCCTATTTTTGGCGATGAATTGGTTTCTTTTACTTTAGATGCGGAGATCTCCTCATGTGCATAGTGTTCAATGGCTTGCCAATCCTTGCGATGTGTCGCTTCTGGAGTCAAAATTTGAAGAAGTGAAAATAGATGTTATTAGATATTTTGAGAAATTTATTTCTTGTGAAACGCCGAATGCAAATTATGTTGATGTTGGTCTTCATCCTTGCAGTGTAAAAATCTCTGATATATCTAGCATTGAGGATGATTTGGCCGCATTGATAAATAGTGTTCAAATGCATGTATGTTCTAAAAAGTGCACTAATGATGGCAAACGGAATTGCAAGTATGGGTTTCCGAAAGAATTAAGAGAAGAAAGTGCTTTGGTACTGAATGATCGCAAGTATTATGAATTTCAAGGAAGAAGAAATCATCCGGATATTAACCAACATAATTGTCTGTCGCTGAGGTGTTTAAGATCAAATGGTGATGTTGCTGCCATTTTAAGTGATAGTAGTTTTAGACAATATATTTCTAAATATGTGTCGAAAAGTGAAATGAAATCTCGACCTTTGATGGAAATTCTGTCTTGTCTACTGTCTAATATGAAAGAGAATCAAAGTGTGAAATCGACAGTGCAAAGAACTTTTATGGCTGCATTGGTGGAAAGAGATTACTCAGCGCAGGAAAGTCATCATTTACAGTGCGGGAAGATGATGTTTTCTTGTAGCCGTTTATTTGTGAAATTGAACTTGAAGAACAGTCAATGGAAATATCACATGAGTTTTGATAATGGACAGGTCAAAGATAATTACAATCATGTATTTGATGCTTATTGCAAAAGACCTCAAAAATTGAAGAATGTGTCTTTGCTCAAATTTGTGCAGCTGTTCAATATTGATAGTTATAGTGTTCGGAAGAGGACAGCTGTAGCTGTTGTTTTCCCTCGTTTAAGAACGACAGATAAACAAACTGATGTTGAAGAAATTGCTAGGCAGCTTGTGCTTCTCCATGTTCCTTGGAATCATGTAGATGACTTATGTTCAAATGGAAAAGGATGGATTGGTGTCATGAAGGAAAATGATTTGACTGTAGAAAATCTTCCATATAAGAAATTTACGCAATGTGAATCTGAAGCCATAAACTCTGATGATTATGATGGTGTTGGTGAATCAAACGAGTAAGTTAGTATAACTTTTTATTTTGGTTTGTGGTTTTTACTTCATTGATGAAACTGTGGTTTTGTTGTCACAGGAGTGAAGAGAAATTTCAAGATGATTGGATGCTTTTTGTTGGAGCAAGCTGGGGAGAGAGCATATCACAATGTTTTGATGAATGTGAAGTAAATGCATCATCATTGGTAAAAACTATTTGTAGTCCTGAAGATGGGTTATTGTGGAACGAATTCATAGAAGATGCACGAGAGAATGGTATTGAGCATGTTCTACGGTGTAGAAATGAAAATATTTTATTAAGTGATGATCCAAAGGAAATACTGAATCTTGTTTCATGTCAGATATCTTGCTTGAAAGATGATTCTGGACTTAAAAATTTTCCTCAGATTGTTTTGTGTCAGGGAGCTGCAGGTTGTGGAAAGACTGTAATAATTGGTGAACTTGAGTGTGTGGGAACTGATTCATTTGGTCCCGGTTCAGTGTTAATTGTAGCGTTTACTGGTTCTTCTGCCTTAAATGCTAATGGACTGACAATACACAGTGGCATGAGGTTGATGTACAATAACAGAAGTAAAGATGTCCCTGATTTAAAAGGTGAAAGTCTTCATGCATTTCAAGAAAAGATGAAGAATGTGAAGTTTCTGGTGATTGAAGAGTTTTCAATGGTTGGGTGCAGGATGTTGAATATTATAAATAGGAGGTGTATGCAGATGAAAAGTTCAAACAAACCTTTTGGTGGATTGCTCGTTTTTATGTTTGGGGATATGTGTCAGATTCCTCCGATTGGTGACACTCCACTGAACAGTTTGGATGTTGACCCTTTGAATACTGCTGTTTATGCAGGGAGTCTGCTGTTTAAGAGTTTGGCTCGTACCAAGTTTTTGAGTGTTTGTCATAGACAGCAAGATGTTGAATTTGTGAATTTTCTTGACAATTTGAGTCGTGGTGTTGTAAATTCAAAAGGTGAAAGTTTCATATTAGATAGATTTGAAGAATACATGTCTGCTGAAGAAATTGCAAGTTTTTCTGATGCTGTGCATCTCTATCAATATGTGAAACAAGTTGAAATTTGCAATAAGAGGAAATTGTTGGAATTGGGACGTTTCATCTTGTCAATTAAGGCTTTCATCTTGTCAATTAAGGCTGAAAATAATAATTCCTATGCAAAGTCTTCCTCCGATGATCTTCCTGTAAGGCGTAGGGGAGGCGGTGTATTTTGGTGTCTGGTTTGCCCTGGCTGTTGATGTGTTGTCAAGGCAACTGAGGAACCGCTATTTTCGAATCAAAATTTATATTTATTCTATATTAAGTATCTTATATCTGTGTTTAAATCATGTCGTCCTCATCTGATTCTGATTATAATCAGCAAAGGAACTTAAATGGAAAATGAAAATTATATGGTCAAAGGAAACGGCAATCAAGAAAAAAGAGTGATGGAGGAAAATCCAAAAGGAAATGTGTTGAGTCAAAAATCAATGATGGAGCTTCAACATCTTCAGCTCATGCAAGTGATCAGGTATCTAAAAAGATCAAAGAAGGTTAAAAAATATATATTGAGATGAATTAGAAAATATTGTGTATTTTGTAGGTTCAAGGAGGATATCATGTGGTTGGAACTTCTAACAATTCCGTAATATCTGGAAAGAAGGGAAATGTTACGAATAGTCATGAGAAAGCTACAGATGAGGTAAAGTTTGATAAGTCTTTTTATTGTTTGGTTTTCTTGTATATTTGTTGATATCTAATTGAATCTGTTTTTTATTATTTTAGCGTGATGTGTGCAAAGACAGTGAAAAGAGTGGGAATGTTACTGCTGGATCTTGTGCAAATCTTCAAGGTGTTCAAAGTGGAGAGGTAATGATCAGCAAATATGAAAACATGTGTTGTGTTGGTGTGCATCTTATTTTTTTTAATGAATTGTACAGACATCTGAATCTCCTTCATCATCAAGAAGTGAAAGTGTTCCTGAGGGTGGAACAGGAACATCTACGGAAACATCTTCATCTGTTATTGGTGAAAGGTCATCTGATCCTAGACTTCTTGATGGTGCATCTGATCTTCAAACATCGTCTTCAAATTCAACAGCCAATAACAACAATGATCCAGCAGCTGAAGGTGGGAGTGCTCGAGATAGATTCAACCAGCGTAATCAGCAAGTGACTCCTCTCAGAAAGTGTTCAGAATTGATACCTGGACGGAAGTACCAAATTGTTATGTTAGCTAGGACAAACACTCAGTATGGTCCTGCCATTCGGGCTACGATTAATGATGATAGGTCTCCAACGGGAAGAAGTTTTGTTTATTTGCCAGTTTGCTTTAGGTCTATGTCTTATGAAGACATGAATGAGTTACACGCTCAAGCAAATTCTGGTGATGGGTTGTTTATAGTGTATAATGGGAAAGTTGGGCGAGCGGACATGGTTGAGTTGGTTTAAAATTTTTTTGGTATTGTTGAGAAAATGATCAAGAAGCAGATTGTGAGAAAAATGTTTCTGTTTGAATTTTAGTTGAACTCTTTTTTTTTTTTTTTTTCAGTGAGCATTGATGACGATGAGGAGCATGAATTGGAATTGGAAGTTGAACCTACAGGACCTGCCGCTTCTGGACGGATTTCCCCTGTACCTTATCCTGGCATGTAAGCAGTTTCAAAATCATTTTGTGAAAATTATTTGTCGGCTGGACTGAATTGTGGTGCAGGTTCTGAAATGAAATTGGATATACCTGAATCAGTAGTGCGTGACATAAATTTTGCCTTGCTTACTGTTGATCGAATGTGTGATGGTTGTGATGGTAATCATGCTTTGTGGGCAATAGGCGGTGGGTTTGTGACTTTCTTTTTAGAGAAAACATGCATGTTTAATGATATTCATATTTTTGTGGACTGCAACAAAGACATGCATAATCGGTATACTTATTCTGTGTATTCGATTTACAACAAAATGAGACCTATGATACAAATAATCAGGGTAAATTTTAATGTTACTTTATTTCATAGGAGTATTTTGGACTTAACTGTGTGGGAGATGTTTGCGGCTTATGTGATATTGAATTTTGATCTGCCAATATGCCGTTGTGCTCTGAAAATTGGACGTGGTTCATGCTATGTACTTGATATGAGTTCCTTTGATTACATTCTAAATCGTGTGTGTGAGGACAGAAAAAGAAAACATATTTGCAGGACTTTACCCTATGTTAGGGTTGTCCCTAATCTGCAACAACAAATTTTATACAGAATTTTTGTGAATGACGATTGAGAATGTTAATTGGTATTGAGTTAAGGGAAGAGAAGAGGAATGGGAGATTGAGTGTAGTGGAGAGGACTTGAATGGCGGTAGGCTGAAGCATTTATTGAAATAAAGAAAAAAAATAGTTTGAAAAAATCTGTGTTGAATTTATTGGTGGTCTTGCATCTTTGAAAAAGATATCATGATAAGTAGGGTTTTAAAAATACCGGTAAGATTCAAACTGCCGGTAACTTACGTATTTTACCGTTAATTACAGTAAAATTGGGTAAAATTCACCTTTTATTATATAAAATTATATTTATCATCAATTTGACTAAAAAAAGGTGTTGTTATGGTAAAATTACGGTAAAATTGGGTAAAATTCACCTTTTATTATATAAAATTATATTTATCATCAATTTGACTAAAAAAGGGGTTATGCTATTTTTCTATGGAAACGACAAAAAGTACGTATAACATATGAATGCTCATTGATATTTATTAAGAATTAAGAATAAAGTAGTACAGGAACTGTGAATACAAGGTTTGCCGACAACAAGAGGCAGTGGCGTTCCCAGGCAGGCAGTGTCTATTTCAGCGGCGGCTGCTGCGGAGCGTTCGAGAAGCCCGCGGAGGTGAAGATGTGGTCACGTTAGCAGACCTAACCTAACTTGAACTGACCTGTTAACCATGGAGTTCCTTTAACTTCTTCGGCGACACAGCTGAATGTCAATCCAAACAACGCTCGACTCGTAGCGCAGCCGTTCTCGTTCTAGAAGCTCTCCGATAGGGAAGTATTTTCCTCCTCGGGAAGCGCAGCGCGCATGCGCGCACGACAAGGCGGAGGGAAAATGACTTATGGCGGTAATTCTAAAAAGGGAATGTATAAAACGCACTAAAGAAGCCTTCCAACCACCACCGAAGCGTGCAAAACTATAACTACGACTGTTTTTTTGAGTTTTTCCAATTTTTCCGACCCTCGGGTAAATTACCGGTTAAATACGGTATTTTACCAATGTTTCCAGGTAATATTACCGGGCCTTAAAACCCTAATGATAAGCATATAGCAAGATGAGTTGGAGGAGCTGTGTGTTCTTCATGATATGTGGTTTGTAGTTTCATTGGATGAGAACTGTCTGGTGCAGAAAATGGGATTCTAGGGATATGGGTGGAGGTGCAGGTGGTCTGTGGTTTGGTTTCTGGCGGGGTAGAAATTGTCAGCATCAATGCCGAAGGCCTTCCCTTGGCTACTTAAGTGTGTTCATTGTTCAACCTATCCTAACTAAACCTAACGGCTTTTCCTTTATGGAGCTTGGCCTATGGGGGGGATTGGTTTATGGAGCATGGCCTATATGGCTTGGTCTATATGGCTTGGCCTATATAGCTTGACCTAAATGGCTTGGTCTATACAGCTTGACCTATATAGCTCGGCCTATATTTCTGGGGCTACTTTGCTGGGCCTTGCTGGGCCTATGTAGCTCAGACTATGTATACTCATATGAATATAGTATTAATAATAATAGTAAGATACCTCTAGTATACTATAGGTATGGGGGGGGCGACGATTTCGAAGGATCAAAATCCCCAACAGAGTGCTTCGCTTCGCTCAGCAATTAGTCACATGTTTGTAACATGTCTATCACATGTTCGTAACATGTCAGTCTCATGTTCGTAACATGTCACTCACATGTTTCTTACATGTTCCTTACATGATTGGAATATGTCATAAACATGTGACAAATATACCACAAACTTGTCAAATTTCACGAATTTGAAAAGTATGCTAAACTTCATCACTGCTCAACATAACAAAGCAACACCTTCTCAGATTCAAAGCAACAGCACTAATGAATGACCAATCAAAAATAATATATCAAATGCCAATTTTATTTCTTCTGAGATTCGAAACAACAGCACTGATGAATCACCAATCAAAAATTTCCATAAACTTAACTAGGAAAAATGATTCCATTACGAGCCATCTCTGAAAAAAAAATTATCATAATCAAAACACATTTACATCATCATAATCATTCTCAGCAACTAATTTTTTATACCTTAATTATAAATTCTTTCTTTAGTTTTTACGGGACTTTTACTCAGCGGAATGGTTTGATTATTGTCATAAATAATTTGGATGTCTTCACCTAAAAAAAAAATTCTTCTTCATTATTTGAAAATTACATAAATGTACATATTAAAACAATACCTCATATTTTACCATATGGTAAAAAGGCGACTGAATATCCATCCTTTTTTTTCGCAATGAAAACAAATGGATTCTTCTTCATGACAATTTGATTCTCGATAACTTGTAATAATTCGTCATTCATTTTTTCATGATCATTCTTATTCATATAGAAAAACACTTCATCCGTTAAACATTCTACATTAATCTTTGTTGTATTTGACACAGAAGTCGTTGCTCTTTCTATGTGCAACACTTTCATTAATTGAAAAACAGGCATTTGCGTCATTGGACGATACAAAGCTTAGTTATTTTATATATCATTGAACTGATCAAACAATGATGAGGCTATAAAAACATTACAAAAATTTTAACAATAATTTAGTTCAAAACAATTTTAAATTTAAACTTTTATCATCTGCCACACCACAACAATACTCATTCCTTTGTTTTCCATAATTGGCCAAAAACTTAAAACTTTTCAAAGTTGGCAATAGTTTCCTATCTATTGGAAAAAATTTATTTTCTTATGTTCACTGCGAATGAAAGAGTCATGATCATGGCTAAAATTTTGGGTGAGGAATTCTTTATCACTAAAATTTGGGTGAGGAAGGTTTCCTCACCCAAATTTGGGTGAGAATACTATGAAGCCACATAGCTAGCTGATACCCCTTCCTCACCCAAATTTGGGCGAGGATCCTTCCTCGCTCAAATTCGGGTGATAAGTTTTCCTCACCCAAAATTGGGTATTGATCAAGACTCTTTCATTCTCAGTGTTGGCAAAAAAAAACTACTTTCCTGACTATTTTTTAAATTAGCGGAACACCACGCAATGCATGAGCATTGGAATTTTTTTTTCTTCCCCAATTAAGGAGGACATTTGAAAAAATATAGCTATTTATTCCAACTCGAACAAGTTCAGAGGGTCCACTAAATGAACTTTTCCAGACACTGATAATCCAAAGGAAACACACACAAGTTGCGTGACAGGGACAAGGTCTACAACACGAGTTCCAGAAAATTCAACAAATCTTTCAATATCAACAGGCACATCATCAGATCTTTGAATAAATGCAAAGTACTCACTGCCAGTAACAGTAATTACCTTCACAAATTTTAAAATTTTACCATGTAACAAAGTATTATTAAGACAATACTTAGAGTATGATGAAACTCGAGACCCTGGCTCATAGGAATCACTTACATACAAGAGTTTATTTTTGTACAAACGATCAAAGAACCTTATGTTGTAAGAGTCCTTAAAAAGAGGTGAAACATGAGATTGAATGGCAGTGGCGTGATCAGCCGTTGTGTCTGTGATTTTGCCAACAACAAACACGTTATCACATATTTTCTCAGTAATGGTAAAATTTTTATACCTCTTGATAGCTTTGAGACAGTAAATTTTCACAATTTCTGACTCTACATTATTAATAAGCAAAGGCAAATCAGTAAAAAAAGATAAAGGATTGCTTATTTGAAGAACAACATGCCTGGTCCCATGAACCAGTCCACAACACTTGCCATTAAGGTATTCATACTCATAACAACTCCCGATACATAAAGGCCCTGTTTCTTCCACACATTCTGAAAGATGCCTTACAGAATGAATATTTGAAGTCATGTGGCGAAGTCTATATAATGTCTGGAATTCTTCAGAAAACTCATTTAGCAATAAATCTGCTCGAACACGATCTTCAAGAGATATGGAAGACTTATTCAACAATCCAACACCACTAACTATCTTCATGAAATTTTGATAATACTGAGGTTTTAAGATACCATTCAATACAACAGGTAAAATGTAAAAGAACAGATTTCTACATAGTAAAGCCTTAAAATAGCACAAATTTTTATCCACATCTACAGGCAGTCGTTGAACAAAGTGTGGTAGCTTTAGTCCTCTTAAACGTTCATTAACAATAGGAATTTTTTCACGGAGTGAAAAGGGTTTGTTACTGTACTTCTCATCAAACCACAACTTGAGAAATAATTTCATATTTCCCATGAATTGAGAATGCATAGAATCTATGATCATGCCAGCAATAAATGGACCTGAAAACATATAGTACAAAATTGAAGGTCCAAAAACTCCCTTATAACCATCTTTGCACTTTATACCTTCATTAAAACAGGCTTCAAAATTTTCATCAGTGCGCAGCTCCAACTTCTCATCAACATGAAGAAATACTGTCACGTTGCCTGTTCTTTCAGTCTTTTCACCTTTGATGAAACACTTCGGGCAAGAGTAGTACCCAGACCCAGCATGACCTTTCATATTCATGAACTTAGATTTAGCAGGGCAGTCACAAGTCCCAAATAACAAAAATCCACAAATTATTTCCTCTTCAGAACCATGAGGTTTGACTGAAACTCCTTTGTTCACTTTAACAATGTCATGGTACATAGGGAGCAGAAATACATTGGGATGAGGTTTGCTATCCCCACCCCAAATACCACTGATTAATACATTTTCAGGCTTGTGACGTTCCTCGGGAGGGAGCTCGTTAATTGTTAGCATTGACAACCACAAATCAAATGTAGACACTTCAAACACTAGAACCCCATCAGTATACCACGTAAAAGAAATATTGTTTGGATAATTCAAAATATTTTTCAGTGCATCTCTGTAAATCTTGCCATCATAAATATCTTCAATGTTTGATTCATTTTCCTTCTTTCTGTTGTTTCTATACGGCAGGAGATCACAAAAACCAGGCCGGGCATACAGTCTTTGCAGTTGTTGCTCTAGAGAACATGTAATGAAGTAACCTACTTAACGATTTGGAGCTGAACAATTAGTACAAATATCTTGAGATGAGATCCTACTACGCCAACAGTTTGAGCAGAAGAAATAGATTTGAAGTTCATTAGCATTATCTCGAAAATACTTTTTAAATAAAGTGGTACTTTTAGGCAGATTATTTGGCTGAGGAAGTAATATTTCTAATAACCTTATCAGTTCACATGTGCTGGTCCCACTCAAATGATTGGCCTGAGCATACGTTAGAATGGACACCACGCAATCATTTGTGGTCACTGGTGATCCATCAAACAATGGAAGAGAGTCAGGCAATCCTTCACCTGCATGCATATGTTTTGGAGCAGATGGGTTTCTGTGATGTGACGGTGAAGGTGGTTGCTCTGATTCCGTAGGTGGAGGCGAAGGTGGAGGCAAAGGTGAAGACGAAGCATCACTACTTTCCACTTCAGGTTGCATGATAAAAAAGTTTTCCACCTGCATAGCTGGTACAGTACCTAAACAAACAGTGGCAAAATTTCAATTTCAGACCATACTTTCAACACCATTCTGGAAAATAACATTGGCAGGTAATATTAAGTGGATTGATACCTGATCTCAGAGGGTGAATCAGAGGGAGCAGTAGATTTGAAAAAACAGCAGGCTGTTGGGTTGGCAGAGTTACAGCTGCTGCAGGAATAACCAATTTTAATTCGGAAACTTTGGCAGTCTGACCTGTTTCAAAACAGATATATTTTGATTAAAAAAGTGTTACAAATTTAATTGCCACAATAATTCCAAATCTTATGACGTACCTTCACTTTGTGGCAATGTGACAATATCGTCAAGAGTAACAATTGAATGGGTCTGAACATTCTTATAACTATCACAGATATACGAAACTGCAGCTGCGGAATCTGTACACACAACATAAATATTAATGTAACAACAATAATGTCTATCACTTTCTAAATAAAAAAATAAAAATAAATAAATAAATAAATCCAGAGAAGGGGAGGGAGGGAGAGAGGGGAGGAGGGAGGGAGAGAGACAGAGGGGCCGACAAACTAAAACTAACCTGGTGCACCTGATGATGCAGATGAGCAAGCAGAAACATTCACGCTTTGTAGAGGGTGTACAGGCGGAGGGACTGAACTCTGACTCTGGGCTGGACTCAATTGGACAGCTGAGAAACTTTCAGATGTTGGTCTGCAATTCAAAATTACAAAGAATTTTTAAACGATGTGCATAGAAGTACATAACCTTAGACACTCGGCGCATAGCGTTCTGTACTTACAAACCATCAGTATTGCGGAGCGCACGATGAACTGAAACTTTAGCTCGCTTACTCAAAGGAGGAAAAAGATCAGGTTTTTGAGGATCCGACATATTCAATCTTTGCACGAAACTCTGTTCTCGCCGTCAGCATTCGTATCAAGAGTCGTGAGAGAAAAACACGCTGGCCGCCAAGAGTTCGTGCCGTGCTCCCGGCGCACAGCCCCCTACAACAACAATGGCGACAAAGGAAGCACTGCCAACTTGTCCTGAGGTTGCAACAATACTAAGATCGGTTCGTGGTGCCTGCAGGCGACTCTTCACAAAGGTAAGAAACAACGCAAGAATAAAAGAGTTTTTATTGACCTTTTTGTTAGTGCATTTCCATCGCACCATGCTTGTAGCAGAAACCCGACTTTGCCGTTTTGTTGGTAACGCAACAATTCCGGTACTGCTCGCCGGCACTTTTAAGACTTCTGCTAGTATTTTGAAAGTGACAGATAAGCTAATTATTTACTAGTATTTTGAAAGTGACAGATAAGCTAATAATTTAAAATTGTTTCCTTTCGCCGGTTTTTCAATATTCCTACAATCGCAGTTTTTCCGATTTGTATTTCGTTTCTCCGATGTGCCTTTTGTAGATGCAGATTGTGGTTTGTGTGCTGTTGAGGTTAGACCTCGGGTTATACAGTGCTGTCACGTTTGATGACTGGTTTTATTATTTCTACAGTATTGACATGGCCCGGCGAGCTGGAGGAGCCTTTGCGCTGGTTTACACCAGCGACCCGCCGTCGGCCGACGTCTTTAACAAGACGGAATTGATTGGCAACGGTCCGAAGGATGTTGGTCAGCGAGTTCGGGTGAAACGCCCTTCATGGGACGAGTGCGAGGGGGTTATTGTTGCTGCAGGTAAGAACATGACGTATGCGATGTTTTTTTCATTATATGTGATCTGCGAGGGTAACCCGACACCATGCCGTTTATTTCAAATCGTCGTTACGCCGCGTGCGAACTCTCCTTTGCTCTAAGGAAAGTCCTCGCGCGCGGGGTAACGACGCACAGTGGGCCAGGAGACGGCGCAGGCTGTCAAAACTCGCGACGCGTTTTGAGCTCCAGAGTCGCTAAACAGGACTCAAACCGAGCGTGTGACCCCACCAATGGATTTCTCTCCGAACGAGGACGAGGAATCGATTGGTGGGGTCACACGTTCGGTTCGAGTCTTGTTTAGCGACTCTGGAGCTCAAAACGCGTTTAGAGTTTTGGCCGCCTGCGCCGAGAAAAATGTGTAATCAATGCCATGTTTAAACAGGGACGAAGAAAGACCTTTTGGCCCTCAAAGTCCAGGTTGGCGGAACCCTGACCGAGGATGCCGATCTTGCGCTGCAAAAACCGCTTTCAAACTCTTTTAAAAAAGAAGAAAGATGCGGGGTTGTCCGCACGGGAGCAGAATCTGCAGCAAGTTGCTGCGGACTTGGTTCTTGGTGGTCCCGGTGAGTCATGTTAGTGCATTAAAACTGTCATTGATTTGCCAAGAAAATTACTAATTCTTGACGGGTTTATAGGTAACACGCATGCTCCACAGGGGAAAAGTAAACTCCGGTGTCCCAAACAACGGTCTGGTGAAGAATTGGAGACGGTGAAGGCAGTTCTGATGCAACTCAGCTGCTTCAAGGAGCCCCCTCAAACGGAGATAAATTTTTATGTTAGTTTTTCTTGAATTGAATTTTTTGTTGATTAATTTTTGTGATTTTTAAAAATTGATTTCCTTCTTTCATTTCAGACTGCACTTGGAGGCGAAAACGTGTGGATAAGGGCCCCAAGTGCCCTTCATCCCTCTTTAACGGGCTGCTGGAGAAACTGGTTCCAGAGGCCATCCTGACCAACCCAGCCCTAAGCGTCGGGGGCACCCGCAACACGGTGCAGTTTCCCCCAATCATAACAGCTGCAGTGAATAGTGAGTACTTAACTAGCGGAGGGGATGAGCGGTCGCTACCCCGCGTGTGAGAGAACTGATAGTCCTCACGGAGACTCTCTTACGCCCGAGATTGTGACTTGGTCATTCCCTTTGTGAACAGTAGCTTTTTGATTTTGTGCTAAAGAAATAGCCCCGCCAGAACTCCATGCACAAAAAACCACCCCTATTGGCAGCCTTTTACTTACGCACGGAGTATCGTCGGGTTCATTTCTTTTGAAACCCTTATGAATGTACTAAAAAGTGTGGCTCTTATTTGCAGTGGCGGTACGCTCTTATTGTGCGACTGTGGGCATTGAGCCACATTTTAATGCCATCATTGTGACAAGGAACTTTCTGTACAATAAGAGCCACCCTGACCGCAAGAGACCGCGGCTGGTCAGCACCAAGGAAGCCACCCCGACTGTGCAGTTGGTGGTGAACACCTTAAAGGACACGCAGGAGCGCACACAGGAGGTCAAACTGGACGGCAACCTAAGCGCCGACCAGGACGACGGCCTGGACGACGGCCTGGACGGCGGCAAAGAAGTTGGTGCCGACGAGGACGGCGGCCAGGACGCCGACCAGGGCGCCAGCAAGGACACCGGTAGTACTGCCCGTGATCAGGGCGCCGGCTTCAACGGTGGCTTATCCGTCGTCGACCCACTCTATGGATGGCCTCCATCCCCGAACGTTGCCGCCTCTGTGACCAATGATGGAAGTTTGTTGCAGTCAACTTTCGGATCAACCTTTACCGAACTTTCAAAGCTGTTTACCCCGTAAACTCTTTTCTTTCGTGTTTTTCTTTAGATGACCCGTTTTTTTATCAAGTAGACGTTTTTGTTTCAATTTTGTTTAATTTTTGCAAATTTTATTTTTTGTTTTAATGCATAAATGCCTATATTTATGAAGGTAATCGCCGTGACTTGTTCGAGTTGGAATAAATAGCTATATTTTTTCAAATGTCCTCCTTAATTAAAATCAAGGGGAAATAACTTTGAATTTAAGAGTACAAATTTTTGAATTCCACATGAATTTCGGATGAATTTCAATAATTTCAGCCAAATTTCTATGAATTTCGATAAGAATTTCACTGGTTTTTGAAGAATTTCTTTGAATTTCGACTAATTTTCATGAATTTGGAAGAAATTGGACTAAAATTCAAGATTGACCATGAATTTCGGTGTACAATTTTTTTTGAGTTGTTTCCCCTTGATTAAAATACCCGTCAACAAAGAAATGAAACGGCCCCCGCTTGAGCGCGATTTTTTTTTTTGGGGGGGGGCTGTGGGCTGCGTCTGGATCACGTCTGGTGGGGAAGACGAAATCCAGACGGCGAGCGGCGCCACCTGCGGTCAGTGGCGTATCTAGACTCGAGAAAAGGAGGGGGTCACGTCGTGCTTTTTGCCTACTTACAGGCGGATTGTGCGGCAAATTGCCTACCTTTAGGCGTTTTATTAAGGACAAAAGGGGGGGGGTCATGACCCCCGTGACCCCCCCCCCCCCCTGGATACGCGCCTGCCTGCGGTGACGTCATTTCCGGGGAGAGGCGGCAGGGTCGGTGCCGGTCTGAATTTCATCTTGCAGGGAAGACGAAATTCAGGCCTGTGTGGCCCATGCGTGACGTCATATTACTGTGACGTAGCGGCCCTGGTGCCGTCGGGGCCGTCCGTCTGGAAGTGGTCTGGACTGGAAGATGGCGGGAAGACGAGGGTGGGGGGTTGAAAATGCAGACCGAATCACGTCTTCCTGACGTCGCAGTCTGCTCTGGAAAGGTACCAAATCCAGACGACCACGAGGGCACGGGAAGATAGTGGGAAGACGACGAGAAGATGGCGGCAAGGACGCCAATCTCGTCTTTGGGACGTCTGGCTACACTCTGGGTACTGTCTTCTTCTGTTCGTTAAGTCGTCATCCCGGGCAGACGAGAATACAAACGCTCAACGACGTTGTCCAGGTTTCCAATTCCATACGGGTAGTATTGAGTTGTGTTCCTCAATATTGTCCTATATTGTCTTGTCATTGTGTTGTGTTTTCTCTGCTCTGTACCAAATTATCTGCAGTATCTCGCAATGGCTCCCACCATTAAATTGGGGTCATGCTTTAAGATTTGGAAGGACCTAGATGAAGCTCTGCAAGCAGACAAAGTTGAGCAGCAGGTGCCTTACGACGGGATTCTTTGCTCTGAGTCAGTTGAGCCCTACAATACGAAGCATGACAAAAATATACCCACACACTTTAAGTATGCCAGTCTTACCTATGCTTGTATACATGCTGGACACCCGCGAAGTGCAGGTACTGGACAGCGAAGCAACCAAAGGTATGTATTCTTATTGCCACATCAGATCGTCTTTTTAAAAACTTTTTATCATTTGCTTTCTGTGTTTGTCTTCTGCAGTACCTTCAAGAGAAATTGCCCAGCGAGAATTCGAGCCAGAGTTGATGAGACTAAGAATCAGTTCTGTGTAACAGTATGTTCAGTTGATCATAATCATGACATTAACCCCGAGCTTTCTGACTGCTACCCATCTAACAGACGTCTCACCAAGGAAGAGGAAGCTCAGGCGTCTAACGTCATTGATTAAGAAGTCCGCCCCGCAATTTTGCAGAATGTCGTCAGAACGTCAACAGGGAAGTGCCCTACCTTACAGGACGTCAGAAATGCAAAGTAAGTCCTGTCTATTTCTACCAAAATTAGTCCAGTATCTTTAAGCATCGAACGTTGATCACGCACTCTTAGATTTTGATGTGGCTTACTCCATTATTTATTTCCTTGAATTTTTACAGACAGCGCCGGGTGAGGACCCTTGAACAGATGAGGAAGGAAGCTAATGCAGACTTAGAAACTGCATGAGCAGGTTCTTCTGCATTTGAAGCAGTTTCTTCAATGACTTTTGAATGATTGGTGGCAACACGAGGAGTTTGTTCGTGTCATCTTCATCGCTGTCAGACTTCACTTCATCCTGCATGCTGAGAGGGGAGCTGCTGACTTCGCCTCCACACTTTTAACAGAAGGTGATATGTAGGCTTGACCAGAGTTTCGGGCTGTCTGCAATGCTCTTCTCTTGGCACTTTTTAGCTGTCTCACTCGTACTTTGTTTCTTTTCCTGCTTCCAGGTGGTGGTGGTGCTTTTTTGTCTTCCCCCTCTTGAAACATCGAGTTATCTGCATCATCCATTTCATCAGCATTTGAGGCAGTTTCTTCAACATATTCTGCATGAGCAGGTTCTTCTGCATTTGAAGCAATGACTTTTGAATGATTGGTGGCAACACGAGGAGTTTGTTCATCATCTTCATCGCTGTCAGACGAAGGTCGAATGGAGGGAACATAGCTTGTGTCAGAGCAACTGGATGATGAATCACAATTTGCATTTTTACGAAACTCGAATTCTTTTAGTGCAGCTTCAGCTGTGGGTAGAGGAGCTATAAAAAAGGGTCAATTAGAAAATCAAAATTATTTTGCGGGTAAATAATTAAATAATTTACAGTCCTTTATCTTACCCATGTGTTCGGGGCCAGAGTTGCTGTTGTTCAATAAACGTTCAGCCTCCTCAGCAGAGGGAACAATTAAAGAAAAAAATTGTATTTTAAAAACAAACAAAAACAATTAACTTCAGCAACTTTTTAGCAACATTCCTTACCAACAATGTTTGGTTCTGCAACCATTTTTTCTTCACTCAGATTTTTAAAATTCAACAAACCAATTTCTGCTTGAAAAAATTAAAATATGACAAGTTAAGTAATGTAAGTTTAATATAAATAACAGTCCAAAAGCAAGTTCTTACCGAATGGAGATTCACCACAAGTAACTTCTGGCTGCTCCAGCCCTTCTGCAGAATTAGGAACTGCAAAACACCAGTCAAGATTCAGAAACAGGTAAATCAAATAACACCCAAAGAAAGCAAATGAGGTCTATTTACCTTCAGTGCGAGTGGTAGACGAAAAACAACCATTGTTTTCATCAAGACAAATATATGTTGCCAAGTGGTGCTTATTGTTTGCCGAGAACATGGGCCTTGAGACTTTTTTCTTTGTGAGGGGAGCTGCTGACTTTGCCTCCACACTTTTACCAGAAGGTGATAAGTAGGCTTGACCAGAGTTTTGGGCTGTCTGCGATGCTCTTCTCTTGGTACTTGTAGGCTTTCTCACTGGTACTTTATTTCTTTTCCTGCTTCCAGGTGGTGGTGGTGCTGATTCTTTGTCTTCCCCCTCTTGGAACATCAAATTATCTGCATCATCCATTTCATCAGCATTTGAGGCAGTTTCTTCAACATGACTTTTGAATGATTGGTGGCAACATGAGGAGTTTGTTCATCATCTTCATTGCTGTCAGACAGGGGCGTAATTAGGCGGGTCGAAAGGGGGGGCGATGTATGAGAAGTTGCCCACTTTTAGGGAGCGCGTGTCTGGTTGCCTTGTATTTAGAGACAGACGTGGTTTCCCATGTGAATTGGAGGGGGGGGGGGTCGGCTTGATCCAAACTCGAAAAATGGTGTCGCGTAACATATGGTGCGTTTAATGAAATGCGAGCGTAGCGAGCTTGAAGCTTTCGACGAGGTACTTCATCGTTTACATGACTTCGCCGAAAAGTGACAAGTATAACTTACTGCGGGTCAAGTAGACAGACACATATAATAAAAAAAGACAGGGCTTCACGAAACCCAAAGTTGTTCTATATTTGTTTGGACTGCAATTAAAACAAGTAATTTGAATTAGGTAACTGTGCCGCAAACGTTATGTTTCGTGGTCTATTGGTCAATGGGAAGGACGCTGTCGGGTTCAAGGGAAGGCAGATGCTGAAGGGCAAGCAAGCACACTCTGGTTTTTTGTTTTTTCCAATTTCCACAGAATCGAAATTTGGAAACATAAAGCGGACTACTTAATGCGAGCGAAGCGAGCCATAAACCATAGCCTTATTCAGCTTAAAATCTCTTTTGCTGGGGTTCGAACGGTTCCACGAAGACCACCACAGAGAGAGTATTTTGAGCAAATATAAGGTGCATTTTTTTTTTGTGTTGGCCAATCAAAACAAATGGTTCCAAAACATAGCGTTGCAAACCCATACAACGAATTTCTTCTGAGCCTGGAATAGATTTTAAGGACTTAGAAAGGCACTTCATAAGTCAAAAGTTCAACTTTTATCTCGCTTATTTGCTTGTGAAAAGAGCCTCAGTAGGTTGTTTGAGGCGAGCGAAGCGAGCTAGAAGCCAATGCCCAATTGGGCCCCAAATGTGATTTTTTTGGGCATTTCTGAGTGACGATTTCTGATTTCCAGTAAGCCGGCTGGGCAAATCCGCCCCTGCAATCCCTATGCTTTAGGCCCCCTTCGGGGGCCTAAGGGGCCCCCCCGCCCCCCCCCCCCCTAATTACGCGCCTGCTGTCAGACGAAGGTCGAGTGGAAGGAACAAAGCGTGTGGCAGAGCCACTAGATGATGAATGACTCTTTGCATTTTCACGAAACTCGAATTCTTTTCGTGCAGCTTCAGCAGAGGGTAGAGGAGCTGTAAAAAAAAGGGCCACTTAGAGATCAAAATCTTTTTGCAGGTAATTGTAAGTAACTTGTAACCCACAATAGCAAGCTCTTACCGAATGGAGTTTCACCACTGGTAACTTCTGGTCGGTCCAGCTCTTCTGCAGAATTAGGAACTACAAAACAACGGTCATGATTCAGAAACAGGTAAATCAAATAACAGCCCAGCCCAAGAAAGCAAATGAGGTCTATTTACCTTGAGTCCTAGTGGTAAACAAAAAACAATCATTGTTTTCATCAAGACAAACATCTGTTGCCAAGTGGTGTGTATTATTTACTGAGAACAAGGTCCTTGAGACTTTCTACTTTGAAGCTGTAAAATATTCAAATATATAAAAAAAAAATAGATGAGTGAACTTTGAGCATCAATCTTTGACATACCCTGCTGAGCGCTTGGAGTCTTCTTTGGAACCCATTGTTCAACGTAATCTTCCCTGGGCTGCTCAGGCAAGAAATGTGGCTTTAGTGGAGATCCTAAAATGAAAGAACAAAAAAAAAAAAAAAAAAAAAAAAAAAAGGTGCTCTGGAGTAACCAAATCGTGCAGTTAGTCCATTTCCGAACGACATATTTACCTTTTGGTTTAGCATTCAGAAAATGCATTTCCGATTGGGTAAAAGAGGACAATGAAGACCTATCATCATCATTATCTTTGAGCACATTCATATTCAACGACTCTGTGTTGGAAGGCTGCAGTTCTCGGAGAACAGTGTCAGACCTTTCCTTTCCAAGACTCAATTCAAACATTTGCTTGACACGATTGGACATAAGTGGAGGCTTACTGAGACCAACTGAAAGGAAAAGATGCAAAATAGTTAGCTGTTTTTTGGGTGTTTAATGGTCATTGGATTATATTCAGTCTCATCAGAATTTTAGGAGCAGGCCTTGAACTATGCCACCCAATGCTGCCTCTGTGAGGCCCAGATGTGACATCTTTTCTAACCAAACCAACCACAGGTTATGCACAGTTACGGTTAGTCACTTATTAGTTTTGAGTGAACTTGAGTTTACTGCAGTGTTCTGAAGTGAAAAACGCTAATGTTCCATGTCTCAAAAAATGGACCGAGCTTAGGAACCCAGCGCTGCTCAAAATAGCCTACCAAAGTAGCTTTGGAGCGAAAATCTATTTGTTCAGAATAAGAATTAAAAGAGTAAGTAGGTCACCTGGTCTGCATTTGCCAGCATTTCTCAACTGACTACGGCATGATGAAGTATGAATTAATAAAATAAATTCACAGTAATACGACTTCTTCCAACCGTTGATCCAGGCTTTGCCGCGAATTCAGTTGACAACAGGTTCAACCAATCAGAGCACAAGCGTCACAGATAGTAATGCTTACTGCCACAGAAGCGCTAAAGTAGCTCCCATTACCAACGTTCGTCGTGAACGATCTGTTTCTTCGGACTCTTAAAAATATTAACAGCCAATGAAATTTTACGTTTTACTTTTTATTAACCGTTGTAAAAGAAATTCCTTTTACATTCTAGCTTAATTAGTTTTCCGTGTCGCTTTCTGGCCATTCCGACACACAGATGTTTTTGTTTAGTTTGGCACTACGCGTGAGTCGTATTCCCCTCAGAGCTAAACACGCCAATACAGCGGAGGCTGGAGATAGAAGGCATTGTTGTGACATTGAAAAGTAAAGCGTCAGCTCTAAAGCGAAATAATGGACATGCTAAAATGCATTGAAGAAGCGGAGGAGTCTGCATGGAAATACTTTCGGCAGCACATGGAAGGGCTTGCTAGGTACGTAGGTTTAATCCGTACCTTTCAAACAATGAAGTACGCGCGTCCCAACCTTTCGCGGCACGATCAGATCTTTTAAGTCTTATTCCCCTGATTTGGACGTCAATCCAGTCATTTCATTTACTGCTCATTGTCTCCTTCACTGGGGGAACATCACCGATTTTTTTTCTTGTTCGAAGCCCGTTTCATGTTCGTATTCTAACCTATCGAAGTTCCCCCCCTGACGCCTTTTATGTCCTTTGTAGGATGAAAGAATCTGCTCTCGAGCGGCAACGGAGCAGTGACGTTATGCTCGCACTGCATGGTGAAGCATTCACAAAGTAACTACAGAAAGTTACTTTGAATATTCTTTTATATTTTGTTCTTTGTCATTGCAATCTTTTTTACTTCATTAAGGTCTTTACCTGTTAACGGACCAGCATTTGCTTCACCTGCCAAAGAGGAAAGTGTAGTGATGGATTATCAAGCCGTTCCTAATGTTTCAAGGGGAAATGATTCTATGCAAGATGATGAAATGGTTGATTTACCCCAACTAAAACCTTACAAGAAACAAAAGGTTCTCAGGCCTCTCAGCTATACTGTCAGGTGAGTGTTGTTTGATGGGCAAGGTTTATTTGTAAAATCTTTGACCGGACATAGACTGATCCTGACTTTCCAACTTAAATTCCAGGAGAGTGAGCTGGGGAGGGACTCAATTCAAGTATATGCGTGCAAAACCAACGCAAGTTTTGGAAAAATATACAATGGAAAAACAACCGTGCAAATACTGCGAAGGAGTAGGTAAACTTATACAAAAACTTTAGAACATAACTATAGCATAGTGCTTATGGTTTTGCTTCTCCTCGCCAGTTCATCAGAGCCATTGGATTAAAGCAGGAGGAGATAAACCGGATCTCTAAACATAAGCCTAAGCCTGTCCGCATCTCACCACCCGGTGAGGATGATCTCAACAACTAAATTGTTTCTTCTCAACTGATTCTTATGACATGTATTAAAGTATATATTTTTAAAAGGCAAGTTTGCTGCTAACGTACTAGTCTGTTTAGTAAAATTATGGTTTGATATTTAGCCAACTAAAACTTTTATTTGTAGCCGTCTTATACATATCTGTTTCAATTTGATTTACGAGTCACGCGCTCAGTATCTTAAGTGATATTAGTGATATGTTTGTTTCCCTACTAGTTCCTTTCCACTGTCTTCATGTAATGTTTGTGGAGTAATTTTATGTAATTTTAATATGCACTTGTATGCAATTTATTTCTGCCAAAAACCAAGCAAGTTTTGGGAAAAAAAAACATGCATTAGTTTGTATGCATGAAAAAGAAGTTTGCTGCTAACGTTCTAGTCTGTTTAGTAAAATTAGGTTTGATATTTAGCTAACTAAAATTTTTCTTTAGAGCTATGTATGTCTGTTTTAATTTGGTTTGAGAGTATCTCAAGTGATATGTTTGTTTTCCCACTAAGAACCTTTCCACTGTGTATGCAATGCCTGTGGAGTTATTTTATGTAATTATATCATGCACTTGAACTTTTGCATTTTATTGCTGTAAATACATACATAAGCTTAGTGCCCTGATGTCACTTCTTTAACCTTCTTATGCATCATTGCATAGTTTCTTTTGAGTGTCTTTTCAAAAGATCCAGAACTTGATTTTTGATTTGGGGAACACACTGAGAGTGTGAGGGAATGCAGAAACATAAAAGCACACATCAGGAAAACAGACTTCATTACAAACTTGTAGGACCAGGGGCCGAATTTCCCCCAAAACAAAAATTTATAAGAACCGATTACTTGAATGAACTTCCTGCATCAAAATGGCAACATTGTCCTTTATTTGTACACACTAAAATCTAACCACACGTACTGTGTGTCACTAAATCCATTTCACTAAATTAAAATAACTTGCACAAAAAGCAGACTAGTTTTTTTTTTTTTTTTAATTTATTTATTTTATTTTATCATTAGCAAATGGGATGACGCTACAAACTTGCTGTACCTGAGCTGCGTTCAAATAACAAAGAACAGTTTGGCTGAATCATACATAACCTATCCAACTTGACAGCCCATTAGAGATAAAGAAAATGAAATTACACATAAAACAAGAGATGGATCTGAATCGTACAGGAATCTACAGTAGCACTAGGGTCTTCAGCGCATCAAACTCCATCAATGTCCACTTACCTGAGCAAAAAAAAGTGGTATAGATTTTTGTACGTGCGACCAAATCAACCCCGGTAGGTCTCATTTCCTTCCGGAACCTTAGTAGAATAAGTGCAAATCGATACACAGCGTCCAAGACGCGCCTCGGGGCTTTTAGAGCCCCTGGTGCGTCAAAACTCAGACTTCTGAAAAACTACGCCGAAATGCAACCTTTACAAAGGTGGGGCGACCCCTTAACATTTTTTGATCGGGCCTACCCTGTTCCTAGGGTTGTTTTAACATGTAGGGTAACCATTTTCCGCGTGGGCCGGTATACATTTCAAAAAAGTCGTCTTTTCAATAACCCTTAGACTACACTAACTAAAACTAAATGAAGGTGACTCACAAAGCTCAATCACGGCCATGTCCAGGGTGGTTGCGGTGCTGGCAGCAAGAGCAAAGAGCAGAGTCCGATGATCTGGTAGGACACAGACATTGCGTAAACAAAAGTCAGCTTTGAGTCGCACGCTGTTGGTGAGGTCGCAGTGAGAGATCCCGTCCTGGGCTGTCGCGGTACGCGGCGTCCGCTGTAGCCGCGCGCTGGGAGCGCCCCGCACAGAGGCAACCCTCACAGCGCGGAGCGCGCGGGGCTGCCTATCCTCCAGCTCACAGGCGCGCTGGACGTTGGACGTAGGTGATACGTTTTCTCCGCCTCCAAATGTTGTAAATAATTAATAATGCTTCATCTACGTACTAGCAACAATCTTTCCTCCTTCGAAGCAGTGCTGCATGAGACCACCGCTGCACGCGCCTGCTCGCCCGCCACCCGATTTCACAGCCCGCTCTGGTCGCTCTGTCTTTCTCGCACCCCTTCCGCACACTCCATGAGTGCGAGAGAGACGGGCGGACGAGCCCGGGCAGTGTAATCACTCAGCTAAGTGCCCGAGGAGGCAAACTCCTCTAGTTTGTCGCCCGCACAGCGCTGCCCACCCTGCACTGTACGCGCGCGTGCGGCGCGCGCCCGCGCTGCCCTTTTCCCTTTTTCGGCAGTTGCTCGGCGTTTCACGGGTGATGCTCGGGCCTGGCTGGGGCTCGGCTCGAGTGTTGGTCGGGTGTTGCTCGGATGTTGCTCGGATGTTCCCCGGGACTTGCTCGGGAGTTGCCCGGGACTTTCCCGGGGGTTGCCCGAGGGTTGCCCGGGGGTTGCTGGGGGTGGGGTGAGGGGAAGCAAGGCCCGGGCCCGGCTCACAAAGGGCCGGGACTTGCTCGGAATTCCGAAGTCAGGGGTTGTGTCCGTTTGTCCGTGACTCGGCCAAGTGCCGCCGACGTGGCGCGTCTCTCTCTCTCTCGCTCAATCTCTCTCGCACTCGGGTCGCTCCGTCAGTGTGCGAGCAGACAAGCACTCTCATCCGTCCCACCCGGCCAAATCCACGTCACGACGTAAGGGAGGGTGGGGCACCTAGTGACACTTTTTGGATTTTGACGGTCAGGCCGATACTTTGCGAAATATGAATCCGCTAACACGTTAGAAGGTTGCTTTGATCCTTCCTTGTCCCTAAGAACTTGGAGTTGTCTTTTCACAACACTTACTTCTATTAGATAAATTGCTTACCGTAGACCTCTGCACTTGTCACTTGGTGCCCCAGCCCGGGGCACCTAGTGACAGTTCATATAATTCACATTACCAGCTTACAGCAACGCTCCAGCTTATTGAAAATTCTTCGTTTAATGCCCTTCAAGCGTTCTTTTTGTCAAACCACTGTAAATTGAGCTATTTTTGTCAACAAAATGCATTTTCCAACGTTGCTCCGTCACTCTTATAAAATTTGAAGTTTTTCGAAACTGTCGTAAAATGTAGACTCAGATGTTTTGTGGTGGAATATTTTACATTTCGATTATCAAATTGATGTTTTGAAACATTTCAGAAGTGGAAACATCCTAAATTGGGGGTGTCTGTCACTACCTGCCCCGAGGTCCCTTGTTGGTTAAAGAGTTAAAATAAAAAGAAATAAGAAGATATTTTTAGGGTGTTTTAGCGAAAACCATTTACTAACGGTCCCTATCGTTGATAAAAAGGGCCAGTATCACCGGCAGTGCCGTGTACTAGATGAATGGCGTGATAACGTTTTGTCAAAAAGTCATAAAATCTGCGATTTTTGGTAACGTTTTTCTAAATTTGTTCTAGTTTCTGAAAAACTTTGTTCAACGTCTCACTCTCATTTTGACATGATTCTACATCACAGGACCTTCCGATCCACTGTCACAAATCGTCTGAAAGTGCAATAGGGAAGCCAGAGGACCCCTGTTTCACTAGGTGCCCCTGTCACTAGGTGCCCCACTGTCCCTTACTGCACCCCGCGACGCCGTGGCACGCCACGGCATGCCGCGAGACGCGCCACGCGACGCCGCGGCACGCGCCACGCAACGGCACCCCACGCACTGGCCTGCATCCGCGTACTGTATCAGAAGCGTGCACGCGGCAGGAAGGCTCAGGGGACTCCTAGTTCTCGTTCTTTATTGCCGCCACCCCGCTCTTCCCCGGGTGGAAGGATCTGCAGTTTGCACTACATCGATGAACATCTGTTTTCCTGTATTTCACACTTTAGTTATATCTAAGAGTTTTCAATAGTTCATTTGTTGATAGGCTATTCTTGCATTGCAGTTATAGTTTCAGTCAAACTGTAGTTAAACTGTAAGAAAAGTACCAGTTATTTCGGACAACTATAGTTTTGGGCGACTGCAGTTTCGGACAACTGCAGTTCGCGACAGTTCCCCACCCAGTTCCCTCCTTTGTTCCAACTACAATTTTTGTTCAGTTGTTCTTCAGTTTTAAGTAAAATGTCACTATAGAAATAAGAGAATAAGAAATACAAAAAGGTATATAAGTTATCTGTATGCTGAGGAATATTGGCGAGTGCAGAAATCGTGCAGTTGCAATGCACTAAGGAGTCACTTTGCAAATCATAGGCTACTATAAGTAAATATAAAACAGTACTGTCAATAATAGGGTACTTTTATTGCACAGCAGACCTCACGAATCAAAACAGTAAGTGCACAGATATTAAGTCATAGTTTTGTTCAACTTGCATCTTCATTCTTCACAAGGCATCTATCTGCAAGGAAAATGAGCATTGGATTGGTAACTAGTGCTAATGAGCTATACGAATGGAAAAAGAACAGTGGCATCTTACTCACTCACCCCTTGCTTCCTCATGAAGTGACGAAGGGATGCTCTGAAGTCTCAGTCCACAGACCTCGTTTTATGCAGCGACTCTCATTCGCTTCTCTTAAATTCACGACAAGGTGACCCTGCCACTGCAACACTCCAGCCTGGACAGGACAGGAAACAAAATTACAATCTGGTAGATACTTTGTAGAAACTTTAAGGTTACTGTTGAGTGAAAAAGTGTGAAATATCATTTTCTTAAATGCTTGTGTCAAGGTTTGGTTTTTGGTTTATAATTGCTCACCATAAATTGAACTTAAATCCATAGTAAGGGCACCCAACTCCCATTTGTTTCTGAGTTGTTGAGGTTTATGTAGCAAATTTAGTCTTTTCTACTTAAGTCTCTTCACATCCCCAAAAAGGTTCCAGCCTTCAGCTTCTGGCAAATTAATCTTAAATAACATATGAAAAAGATTGCATGGGCTATTTACTGTGTCTCTGGAAGGAATATTTTTGTAAAAAACAAACATAGCCAAAAACCATGATTTTGATCAAATTAAAAATTGATGCATATTAGAAAACTAACTGACAAAAACTTTTGATATCTGATTTTTAGGTCCTTTAAAATTGATTTGCCAGGAGCTGAAGGCCAGAAACTTTATTGGTGATCGTGGGGAGATTTGGGAGAGACGATTTAATTTATCTTGTAAACTCTGAAACCTGAGTTGAGGGTCCCAACTTTGGATCTAAGTTCAACTTACAGTGAACAACTTCAAGACTCACCAGGCGTCTGAAGGGTTCCGTTGTTCACAAGATGGTAGCAGTGCACGTTAAATGTGGTGCACTCATAAGTCGTCAGAAACAAATGTAGCTGATCCCGCTTGTGAACAACAATGTACATTTCTCAAGCCTGGAAAACAAACAAAGCTATTAAATGGAAGAAAGAATAAAACATGATGCAAATGTTACAAATAAGGGAGGTAAGAGAGACTCACCAGGACTCTGCACAGTTCATTAGGTTGCAGGACAAATGGTTAACGGTGATCCTCTTGAACGCTCTGCTGCTACCACTTCAGTCTGCAATGTGACATGTACCATGGAGTTTGAAAACAATTATATTAAAAACAGTTTGGAAAGCACCAACAGCCAACGAGAAGATTCTAACCAAATAGGTTAGCATTACTTACGCACATCCCGCCTTCAGACAGGCGCCCGCCTTCACAAATCGAGCAGTTGACAGCTTCACAGGTTAGGTCACACATGTCGGTTTCCAGGGCCTTTAGGGTTGTACGAGGCACTTCAATGTCCACGTCTACTGCAACATAAACATTTTATTGTCTAAGAGAATAATTGTTAATAATAATAGAGTAAAGGTAACATGCTTGTGATTGAGTAAGAGAACAAGAGAAAACGAAAAGGATTAGCGAGTACAGCAAGCCTGAGAGCCCAAGAGCAACTCCAAAGCAACTCACTTCATCATGCCTACTCCAAAAGCTGAACATATTTAACAGGAAATTACCTCAAGTATGAAAACTGCATTTCTCACAAATCAAACCCTCCCAGGAGACGCTGGAGAAAAATGATGCAAACTATTGAGAATTTGGAGTAATGGGAAACGGCGAGCAACAGTAGCGGCCGACATGACGCCATCTTGATACGACAGTCATTTGTTTTATGATGTGCCAACACCAACCAACCTCGACACACGACTAATCTGCTAGCTAAACCACATGCAACTACAAAATTTATGAATTATTTTTACGAGTGCTACGTTTTTATTACATTCAATTGAAGTGCCCGACGGCTGGTAATATTTCGACGCGAATGTCCAACCTTTCCGCATCGGGCCAATGTCTGTCAGTTGCACAGCCTGACGGGCGAAAGGGGAGAAAATAAACAACACCACCACAGTATAAATTTGTTGCCGGATCAGCTGTTCGTCAGTTCGTGTGTGTGGGGACCATTTGGACGACGTTTTGTGACAATTTCCCGGCGCGTGGAAAGCCTTTGTGCTACTTCGTGGCTTCTTGTCTTGGCCCAGCAGATTCAAGATCATGACCAGATCCAGCAACAGGGCTGGCACCAGCGGCAAGTCGAGGGAGTCGAGGGTTTCTGACTCTGATAGAGAGCGACGAGCCTTGGTCAAATGGCTCGAAGGGACGGATGCTGGCAGCTACGCCCATGATATTGAACTGGATTGTATTGTGGAGCTTGATTCCGCGTCTCCAGTGTTTCCAGAGACGTACGCAATCGAGTGGCGGGTGGGACATAAACCCCGCGCCGGTTGGCCTATTTATGAGGCCTATGTGATCGACATTAGCTGTAAGTCAAATCACCTGTCTGTTTGTCTTGGCATTTTAGTGTTGCTTTGAGTAATTTGGGCATGCGATACAGGAACATATTCTTGAGTGAGAACATGCTTCCCTTATTCCACTGTTTTCCCAATGTTATTCATGTGGCTAGACAAGTCAATGAAAGTGAAAGTGTTAGACTTTGCCAATTTGTTTTCTGTGCGGGAACAAATGTTCTGTTTAGATGCAAACGTCCGGGCTCTCCTTTTTAGTTCCTGTCATTCAGCCCGTTTCCCTTTGAAAAGTACTTTGCTTTTTTGTGTTAAGCTTAGTGGAGCTTTCCAAAGGAGTGTCTCAGTTAATCTGTGATATGCGGTGTTTAATTTCTGCCCTACTCTGTTCCAGCTGACCAAGATTTTCTAAAATCTAAGGCGCAGCAGCTGGAATTGGACAATGCTGACAGGTCAGCCACTGACAGCAGAACCGGCGGTAGCAACACCCCAACCCTGATGGACATCAATTCTGATGGTAAGTTTTCTGTTTGAAGTAGTGAAGGGTTTTAGTGCAGTCTTTCAATGATTGTTTTCTCGTTCAGCATTCAGGACCCTAATCTTGACACTCACTAATCATCGTAATGCTGAGGATTCCACAAGGAGCAACCGAAGTTCCTCCTCACCCACACCAGCCACCAGTCAGTCTAAGGTAATTTTCATCTTATTCTGCAAATTTTGTCTTGTCTCCTCAGTGATTTTGTTCCATTCTTTTTGGGTTTTGTTTGCCAACAGGTTCTCGTGGGCAAGAGCCTTTATGTAACACCAGACTCCCACATGTTGGCAATGACTGCATCTTCTCCTGGAAGAATGATAAGGCCACTTCTGCGCCAGGCCTTCTCAAGATCAAGACTTGGAAGGTCTACTTATGCTGGCCAAACCAGAAGAAAGGACAACGGAGTGGTGGCAAAACCAGGTCTGAAAAAGTATCAGAAGATGGCTGACATACACGGTTTGTTTTTTACTATCTTTCATCGTAATAGTAGGAGATATTGTGGATTTGTTTTTGACTGTCCTTCATTCTGTTGCAGCATGTGTCTTAAAAAGGTTTCCACACTTGTCCCAAGCTTCCTTTGGTGCCGCTGTAAACAGCTTTTTGGGCGAGGGGCCCAATGCCATCCACCATATGGAGGCAAGTGGCTGCACGACATTACACATGGCATGGTATGGAAAGATTTGTTTGGTGTTAATTATTTTTTGACTGTTTCAGTATGTTGAGGAAAGTCAGTCAGAGGAAGAGATGTGAGGAAGAGTGTGCCCATGGAGAAGTGTGAAGACTGCAGTGTACTTCATGAAGTCATCTTTAATTTCTATATTATGAATTATTTCTTGTTCTATGTAAATATGTAAATAAAGTTTCTCCTGACAATTTCTCTCAATTTATTCACTTATAGGCCTTAAGAATACCACCACTGATTTCAAAGTGAATAAGTAAAGTTTGTTGTTATTTTTAACACAAAGCTAATGAAACTCAAGTACTGGATTACCAAGGCGGAAATGCCTACTCTGCAAACTCAACAGTGTACTCAGTACACTCTGTTCAGCGTGTACTCACAAGCACACTCTCATCAGAGTGTACTCATCTGAGCACACTCTCATCACAGTGTACTTATATGAGCACACTCCAATGAGAGTGTACTCAGATGAGTACACTCTGATGAGAGTGTGCTCAGATGAGTACACACCTTAGCACGCCTGGCACTATATGCAGCTGTAGGTGTGTACTCATCTGAGTACACTCTCCTGAGAGTGTACTCATCTAAGTACACCCTCGTTGGAGTGTGCTCATCTGAGAACACTGTGATGAGAGTGTGCTCATCTGAGAACACTGTGATGAGAGTGTGCTCAGATGAGTACACTGTGATGAGAGTGTGCTTGTGAGTACACGCTGAACAGAGTGTACTGAGTACACTGTTGAGTTTGCAGAGTAGGTACTTCCTGGTTACTGGCTTTGGTCCGAATCAAAGATGTTACGACAATAGAGACTCTTGAAACAAACAAACTATCAATTCAATGCTTGCTTTGTTCTACAAAATTCTGGAACAGCAATGCTCAGTTTCATTAACGAATAGTCTTCAGACAAAAGTAAAATATTCCTCACATTTGTCCTTCGGTTTCCTTGTCAGATGTGCTTGTAGCAAGTCTGTATTATTCAAAGTGTGTAACAACGTGAGGTGACAGGTAAGCAGAGAATAGTCAATGTTCTGTTAAAAAAAAATTACTTATACAAATTTAAATATTTATGAAAACAAACAAAGCTAAATGGCACACAAAAGAATAGGGAACCTGGAAATCCTTTGAAGTTAGATCCCACCACTCTGCAAAGAGGAAGAAAATACAGGTTAAAATAACATCATAGTTGTAAAATGCACAGGTGTGATCGGCTTTACCTCGTTCTGAATTCCCATTGCAGTAGATTCTCTTTCCTTTTCTTCCAAAGAGTGTATCTTCTTGAGCAGTTTCTCTGTCCGACAATGGGTGCATACTGACTTCTCTCTGCTCTCATACTCATCTAGCGTTCTTTGGTGTTCCTCCATACCATGCAATTTTCCCAATGTATCTTGATACACACAGCAATGCCATTCTAAATGGGCAATTTGCAATTTGAGCAGCTCCACCTTTTCTTCCAATTTACGAATCTTTGAACAACAGAGCATAGATGGTTACCAAATACTATCCACAAGGTATTGCAGCACAACAAAACATTGAATCACCAAAAATTAACCAGTCCTTACCAAGACAACTTAATTTACTTTAATTTATTTAACCGGATTGTTTAATAACCAGAGAGAATTTTAGAAACATAATGTGATGTCACTGCGGACCCATAAAGGTGTCAGAGCCTACCTTATTTGCTTGAGATTCAGTAACATCTTCCCAGGTCTCATGATGACCCCCTCTTGTGAAATCATTGGAAGAATCGGAAGAGCTGTCTGAAGCCATTGTGCCAAACTGCTCTTCACTCGACAACGGCCTATGTGGGACTAGTCTTTGAAGCAAGAGTTTGGCTCAACCAGATCAAGAGAAAAGTTGAGGGGAAAGGACAGGTGAGAAGAGGATAGGGGAGGGGTAGGGAAGGGAAGGGAGGGGTAGGAAAGGGGCAGGAGTGAGGGAAGTGAAATCAGATTCCCTCTCCCCTCCTACTCAAGCTCTAGGGTAAATATTTATATTTTACTTAGGGAATTGGAAAGGCAACTGTTTGAAAATTTCTGTCATTGAGGGAATATTTTCAAAGATACTTGCAATCACTTTTATTAGGTTCTGCTCGTGGCTACATGATTTTGTCAGTGTTAAAGAGACAGACAAATAAAATTATATCTAAATACTTTGTCAGATGAATAAACAACAATATTACCTAACTAATGAAGCATTTCCTTTTCTAAAACATTGATAAAACCAAACCTTAGAGATTGCTCAGGAGAAATTAAGAGACAGAATGAGAGGAGCTTCATGTCAAAATTTAATACAGGCACACATCTTAAACTACCTTCTAATTTGTCATTGAATATCTTCATGTGTGGAAGAACAGCGTTGCACAGTCGAGTTCTGTTTCTCACTAAATAATGGCCCAATGCTACAGCCACGCCGTCAATAATTAAAAAAGAATGAATTTCAAACACTTCCTCACTTAATAATAGGACAATACTATTATTCTGCTTTTCAACTCTGTGGTAATTCACAGACTGAAATACTTCATTATTGAAACTACATCTATCAAACATTAAAAAGTCTTTCCCTTCAGCAAGCTCAAATCCTTCCCGTGAAATGATTGCTCGTAAGTTATGTGAAAACACAATACGCTTAGGCTCACCAAGAAAACTGACGTCCCCAACAGACATATGGGGTTCAGCTAGTACTTTACTGGAGCACATTACAGACTTAAGGAAATCTCGTTCAACATCACACATTGCGTAGTCCAAATCACTTTCCATTGTTTTCAAAGCAATTCTGAGTTGGATGAATTTAGCAATTTGATGAGCAATTCCATTGCTGCTGTGGACAGCGGACTTCAACTCACCAAAAAAGTTTTCAAAGACAAATGCTGAGTGAGTCCACGGCTGGCCAAAGTTATAAGTACTTCTTGCTAGATGAGTTAGTAAGTGGGTGCTAAAGGTAACATGCTCAGCACCATACAATTCGTCAATTTCAGAGTTGAACTGTCGCAGAAACCTTCCAGCATACGCAACATCCACTTTAGAGACTGAATTTTGCATTAACAGTACAATACCGTACACTAAGAGAGATCAGTGGTTGAGGACACGATTGGACACAATATTTTTAAGAACTGGAATACTATAAAATACCACCCATGAAAACCACTCATAACCCCGATAATCAGCACGTTCACTCAAAGAGCGAGGGGCTCTAGAAACATTATCAGTGGGAGTAATGGAAAGGAGACGTTGATCAACTTCAGCAAATCTTGCATGCACACTAAAGTGTTTCCTCTTATACCCCTTACTGAACCACAAATTAGCAAATCTTTTAGCACAGTTCACTAGAGCATGAAACAAATCAAGATCAACACAATTAACTATATCAAAGCCCGGAATTTGTGCCAAAATTGAAGTGCCCTTGATGCCTTGCTGACGCCTCCCTGAAATTTCAGCATTCCTGCCGTTTTCCATGGTCTCTTCATGAGTGCGAGGGGGAAATTCTCTTTGCAAAATGGAAGATGATTTATAACGGCCCCTTCCTCGCCTCATTTCAAAAGCTGGGTGGTAGCAAAGACCACAGCCATAATCACCTGAAATTGAATTGAGGTATAAGCACAAGACACATTTGAAGGTAAAGTAGAATGCAGAACCTTAGATGCAAATAGTTACTGACCATTGAACTGAGTTGAGTTCCTGAGAGTTGGTCGAGCCACAGAATCACTGATACACATAAGTGGAACAACATTGCGATGAATGTCAAGTCCATTGATCTTAAAATCAATGCCAGTCCGCTGAAGCTGAATACATTCCTCCACAAACGGTTTCAGATATTCATTCATGATTGGTTTTGACTTTCCCAGCCAGACACTTGCCATCAGGACATGTTTTCTTCGCAGATGCAAGGGCAATTCATTTATTGTCAACAATACTGGCACAGCAGAGTTCTTGCTAGTACATTTGACCTGCGAACAACAGAAAAAATAAAATTAAGCAAAGAGGAAGAAAACAAATGATACACGGAACAGACATTAGAAAATGAAACATACCTGAAGACCATCTACAAAAAAATTAACAGATATAGAATTAGGACCAACTCGATCTTTATAAATTTTTCCATCATAGATATCTTCATAATTGCCTTGCTTTATTTTCTGGCGATGCTCTGGCTTAATGAGTTTGTCAAAGAGTCCATGAGTCAGCAGAAACTTAATTTGATCAGCAATAGAAATGTAAAGAAACACATTGCCCTTTTTCTTGTTCACTTTAGCATTGATTTCAGTTAAACAATTTCTGCATTCAATAACAGCTTGAAAAGCTTCTCCCACGTATAGCGTACAGCTAGGACACATATGATGAACACGTACAGATGCTGAGTACATATCGATGGCAGATTTCAATATATGTTTAGATGCAGAAAATGAAAAGTCTTTAGACCAAACACCGGCTAGCTTCATGATGCACTCTGCAGCTGTGTACGTTAACTTGTGCCTCAACTTGGTAGCAAGCAAGAGCAAGACCTTTTTCTTATCGGGCACACTTAGAGTTAACTCATGAGCTGTAGCCACCTCACTTTCTTTATCTTCACTGCTGTCACCAGGATCTTGTGGTGGAGGTTGGTCGTTGGATAAGGAAACAGGGTAAGGCACACTGTCAAGCTGCTCGTCAAAGTGAGTTTCTTCTTCATCGCTGAATGGAATGTCACAAGTTTCATCACCAGCTTCTTCATTGTAAACAAATTCCCACTGACAGTCTTGATCCTGGTCCAACGGTAGATCAATGGGAAGCTGGTCTGACGGTACATGAAGATCAATGGGAAGCTGGTCTGACGGTACATGAAGATCAGTGTCCAATGGCAGTACTAGGGGAGGCTGGTCCAGTGGTAAATGAACTGGAGGCTGGTTCAATAGTTCAACGGGGAGATGTGTCGGCAGAGGCTCAGACTGGTCAAGTGGAACTGGAACGGGGTCAGCAGATCTATGAGCGTAATGGATGCTTGGCCCAAATATCCTTCGCCTGTAAACAAACACAACTATCAGGAGGAATTCACTGCTGGTCGAAACACAACTGTAATAAAGGACACGATCTAAGATTTCGGTTAATGGCTAACACTTCAGTTAGAAATCATAACCTCTTACTACAGTCGATGCAGGTTTAACAGGGTACACTCACTTTTTAAGTTGCGGTGGATTGGAGGCAGCATGCAGAGGAGATTTGGGCACAAGCTCACTCGAATCCCTAAACTCGTACGAGTTGTAGGGGCCCCGTTTACGCCCACGCCTCGGCAACATGATGGTGAGGGGTCCCCCGCATCGCTAGCATTCGAGCGTGGTGTCGGTGCGGGGACCACACTGCAGGACTGGATGGAATTTGACCAGTGGGCGACCGGCTGCTTTGGCCTGGGCTGGGCGACGGCCTGAACTAGCTGTACATAGCTGGCTGAGCTGCAGGGCGGCGGGGTGGACTGACACTGACGTTGACTGGCGTCGTCTCGATACATAGCTAGCCTCGGCCACGGCCAGAGAGCGCTGGTAGCAGCCAGGGCGCCCGGCTTGGGGAAGATAGGCCACCGTCTCCACACCAGTGTGTTGCGGTGCAGAAAGGTGGCCTTCCTGCCAGGGGCTACCGGTCGTGCGTCGCTGAACCAGAACGCACGAAGGCTTGGTGGCTCATTCAATGGTGTTATTTGTAAAAGAAGAGAAGAAAGATTGTAGCGGAACTGTAGTCTGACGCCACTTTTGCGGTGCACGTGCAACTGCCATGTACGAAACAGGGCAAAATGTAGTTTCAATTGATACTTTAATGCGCTTTCATGACACAGCTGCAACTGAAGTGTACGAACCAGTTAAAACTGCAGTTTTAAGTGATAATATAATGCGCTTTCATGACACAGCTGCAACTGAAGTGTACGAACCAGTTAAAACTGCAGTTTTAAGTGATAATATAATGCCCTTTCATGACAAAGCTGCAACTGAAGTGTACAAAACAGTTAAAAGTACAGTTTTCCGTTACAATTACTACAGTTACGACTTTTCTCGGAAACTGCAGTTTCGGTTCTGCAGTTCATACTGCAGTCTAACTACAGATCCTTCCACCCGGGTCGTCGACGTGCCAGGAGATTGGTCAAGTGGCCCCCGTCACGCCGCGCTGTGCATCACTGCATCGTGCAGGGCCTGGAGTGTGTATGGATAGGATGACATAACTTCAGCACTCCCCTCGCCCCCATCCCCCTCATTTCGCAGAAGCGAAGCAAAAAAGCTGCTACCGGTTACCTCAAGGGGTACCTCACACTGAACATGATTGAACACTGACTGATGACTAGACTGAAATTCAACTGCGATTAGATTGAAAATCTCACGAAATGCGTTTCAAAAATTCCGCAAATGGGGCAAATCTACGAGTTTGTGCCGGCTTCTCCAATGACTAGACAGAGACAAGGCACTGACTACAGCCAAGGGCGCGCACTTACTGGAAGAAGAGAGGCACCCCTCGGGTTACCTTCCCTGAAATATAGGACTAACCTTACATGCTTCCCCTTTTGTATTTTCGTTCGGCCTCCAGGATCATCTCTAGGGCTTCCGACGCGGCCTGGTACGCGTGCGCTGCTAGGTCGTGTTCCCGACTGGCGGCGTGAAGGGCATCCTTATAGGGTTTTAAGGCCCGGTAATATTACCTGGAAACATTGGTAAAATACAGTATTTAACCGGTAATTTACCCGAGGGTCGGAAAAATTGGAAAAACTAAAAAAAAAAGCAGACGTAGTTATAGTTTTGCACGCTTCGGTGGTGGTTGGAAGGCTTCTTTAGTGCGTTTTATACATTCCCTATTTAGAATTACCGCCATAAGTCATTTTCCCTCCGCCTTGTCGTGCGCGCATGCGCGCTGCGCTTCCCGAGGAGGAAAATACCTCCCTATCAGAGAGCTTGTAGAACGAGAACGGCTGCGCTACGAGTCGAGCGTTGTTTGGATTGACATTCAGCTGTGTCGCCGAAGAAGTTAAAGGAACTCCATGGTTAACAGGTCAGTTCAAGTTAGGTTAGGTCTGCTAACGTGACCACATCTTCACCTCCGCGGGCTTCTCGAACGCTCCGCAGCAGCCGCCGCTGAAATAGACACTGCCTGCCTGGGAACGCCACTGCCTCTTGTTGTCGGCAAACCTTGTATTCACAGTTCCTGTACTACTTTATTCTTAATTCTTAATAAATATCAATGAGCATTCATATGTTATACGTACTTTTTGTCTTTTCCATAGAAAAATAGCATAACACCTTTTTTAGTCAAATTGATGATAAATATAATTTTATATAATAAAAGGTGAATTTTACCCAATTTTACCGTAATTAACGGTAAAATACGTAAGTTACCGGCAGTTTGAATCTTACCGGTATTTTTAAAACCTTACATCCTTAGTAGCTTTCTTAGCCCTTGCAGCGGCCAGCGGCCTCGCAAGCATCCGCGAGCGGCTAACAGGAAAAGTAAAGGGGGGTCGGCTCCAACATTAAACAGTTTATAAATGACACCGTACTGCGTGCTGTTTTATGGAAGGACTACTCACCGCGTTTGAATGGCGCGAGGCTGTCCGGTCCTGCGCCCCGGTAAAGCGCTCCACAAAGCTCCTCCTCCACGGCCGCCATTCGACCTGGATGGTTGCATACTTTCAGGCTGGCGGGCGAAACGGCGGGTGGGGCGTCGGTTGGGGCGCCGGGCGCGGCGGTGGCGGGCTTCGTTTTGCTTCGACCTTTGTGGCCACGACAATAGTGTGGAATCATGGTAACGCGCGAGGATGCTTCCCAGGCCGGTGGACAGACGGGAGAGCCCTGTGCCCTGTGTCGCTCTCTTCCGCTCTCGCGGGCGTCCAGTGCAGGTGCGAGACGGGCAGAGCGACGAAACCGAACCTCGAAATCAGACCGCCGCTCCAGCCCCACCCCGCCCAGCGTTCTTTGAACCAAAGTATCGTTCAAGGTTCAAAAGGCTGGACAAAGTATCGTTACATAACCAATATTTTTTGGCGTTGTATTCTCGGTCGGCCGGCCTGCGAGCCTGTCTCGCCGACGTGCCACGTCTCTCTCTCTGTCTGTGTGTTTTGTTTTTCTCTCTCTCTCTCTCTCTCTCTCTCTCTCTCTCTCTCTCTCTCTCTCTCTCTCTCTCTCCGTCGGCCATGACAGTTGTCGCCGAAGATCTTGTATTTTGAAAAATTGATTGGGCGGTGAAGAAGTGAGAGTGTCGAGATGTGTGTTTGTCAGTGGGCTCTTTAGCTGGTCGGCTTGTGCTGGCATTGGGGATCGAGGGATCCGCCGTGACTTTTGCTATTGGTGAACAGTTAGTTGCTGCTGTGCTGTTTACAAGTGTTGAGGTTAGGGCGCCCCTAGACAACCTCGTGGAAAAACCAAAGGAGGTTGGCAGCTCTGCTTGAGAAGCAGGCTGGACAGTTGGTACCGCTGTGAATGTTTGTTTTTACCTCAACCTCAAAATGAACTGTGTCGTCTGCGATGAAGAGCTTCCTCCTGAACATGCTGTTTGTGCTGCAAAAGGATGCTCACTGCACTTCCACTGTGCGGGCATCAAGGAGTCCACTTGGAGAAAGACAAAGCAACTCGAATGGAAATGTCCTGAATGTAGGAAAGTAGTGGCAAACAACAACCCGGTCAGTCCTGCAGAGATGCGACATTTCATGGCTAATGTAACTGAAAAGGTTAATAAAATTGATGATCGTAAGAGCACTGTCGAGTCGCTGGAAAGCAATGTAACCTTCATGACTGAGAAATATGAAGAACCTCTCAGAGAGCTAAATGCCTACAAAACCAAACTGGACGAAGTTGAAAAGAAAGTTGAGGTACTGGAGAAAGTGAGAGAAGAAAAAGACAACATAATTCATGATCTAAGTCTGAGGATGAGAGAAGCCGAGCAATATGCAAGAAAATGTAATATAGAAATTGTGGGCATACCTGAGCAGAGAAATGAAGACTTGAAGGTGATTATGGCACACATTGCCTCAGCCCTCAACGTAGCTCACTCTGCCGGAGATATTGATGTGGTTCATCGAGTACCCTCCCGTGGCAATGCACCTCCGAAGATAATTGCCCAGTTCAGCTCCAGAAGCAAGAGAGAAGAATGGATGGTCAAGAAAAGGCAAGCTCTCCCCAAATTGCCAGAGATGTTTGTAACTCTACTTCCACTCAGAAAGTTTTCCTCAACACCCATCTTTGTAAAGAGTGGAAGGACTTGCTTTGGAATGCCAAGCTGAGTGGTCGTCCGAAGGAGTACAACTTTTTTAGATACCAAAATGGAAAAATTTTAGCCAAGAAATCTATGGAAGATAATGATGGTATCTATATTTTAAGTGAGAGAGACTTCAGTCGGTTTGTACAAGAAATGGTATGTGATTTCTATGGTCTTTCCTGTTTGTGAATTGATATGACTTGTGATCTAATGTTGTCAGTTGCAGAGAAGTTTAGAAGTGAATTGAAAGTTATGCACATTAATGCTCAATCCCTAAGTTGTCCTTCACACTTTGATGAGTTTAATGACATGTTTGGAAACGGTGAGATTGAAAAAAATGAAGTCTCTGAGACCTTTTTTAAGGATCACAGTGTAACCAAAGTTTGTAAGTACAATGTTTTGAATGTCAATAGGAAAAACAGAAATGGAGGTGGTGTGGCTATTTATAATAGAGATGATTTAAAATCAAAAATCCTTGCTACATCAGATGGAGAAATTGGTTAACCAGAATACATGATTTGTGAGATAAAATTTGGTACTGATAGAATCCTATTTGCTTGTATATACAGACCACCACATATAGGTTAAATTGATATTTTTTCATGATGAACTGTGTAGTTTTATTACTCAGTATAAGTATACAATAATTTGTGGTGATCTGAATGTTAGATTTGGTATGAATATGAATTCTTGGCTAGAATATGAAACCAAGTTAATTGGCTGAGCGATTAGCGAAGCCAGTTACTTCACTGGGGTTGAAAAACTTTTCCTGTCTGTCTGTCCGTCTGTCTGTCTGTGTGTCCGCACTACTCCTCCTCAACGGCTCGGCCGATCTGGCTGAGATTTTGCAGGGTTATTACGTATGTCCTTGGCTCGCCACACGCAAAAATTCAGCTTTCTATCTCATTCCATCCAGTCGTACCAACGAAAAAACACTAAAAAAAACGGCAGAAAAAGTGCATCTTTTCAGTGACTTTATATTTTAGAGACATTTTTACATGGTTTCTTATGTTTTTGAAGTTCCTGATGACGAAAATTAAATCAATTTCGACCCCTGACCAAACTTTTAACTGCGAATTGGCTACCTCGGCCCGAATTTACTAACATAATCAACTTTGACCCTTCATCTTGAAAAAAGGGGGTCGACCGACTAAAAATTTTTATTGCAGATTTCGATAGGTCTCGGCAAGACCTTTTCAAAGAGGGGTCGGAAGGGGGGTCTAGGAGCCCGACTTCATTAGTTGGCCGAATCAGGATCTTGAAAAAAGGGGATCGGCCGACTAAAAAATTTTATTGCAGATTTCGATAGGTCTCGGCAAGACCTTTTCAAAGAGGGGTCGGAAGGGGGGTCTAGGTGCCCGACTTCATCAGTTTGCCGAATCAGGATCTTGAAATAAGGGGATAGACCGACTAAAAAAAATTATTGCAGATTTGACGTGGTGCATTACTCAATGCCTCAAAAATCCTTGAGACAGCTTGCCGAAGGCAAGCAGGGAAGCGCCGCAGGCCAAGGTACACTGTTAAAAATAGTTGTTCAGTTACGACAAATGTTCCTACAACATGATTGTCTATTAACAACCTTGTTGTAATGATTTGGAACGACATATTCTTCCAATGACATCAGTTTTGTTTTGAAACAACATTCTTGCTCAAGCACAATTATTTGCTTTCGCACCCAAAACTAATAATATATTGTACTGAAACAATACTTTTGTTTTCCAACGAATAATGTTGTTGCACAAAGCCCCCATCCAATACTATACGTTATATTGTTTTGAAACAACACTCCAGTTTCAAAGCAAAACTGCCGTAAAAGAGTGAGCAAATTTGTTATTTTTCCAAAGCGACATTAATTTTACATTGAAATTACATTTCTCGCTTCAAAATGAAAAACTCATCATGCTAGTTACTAGTTTTAAAGAAATAGAAAATCAAGGAAGAAATTATATAACATTGACAAATATGTAGTTTGTGAACGATACTTTTCACATCCAAGCAAACCTTTTGTTATTGAACGAGAAAGTTGTGATGACTCACTTCATTATAAGAGGCCATGATATGAAACGATATTGGTTGTAAGTGAACAAAGTTCTTTGTTTCTAAGCGAATTCTGTTGTTTTTGGACGACAAAGTTCAGACAGATAAGACAAAGGTGATGACCGATGAGCATTGATGATGAGATTGTTGATGTACGATAATAAGTTGTTGGTGAACAATGTTGATCGCATCAAAACTATTTTGCTGTTATTGTACAATATAGTTGGAACAAATGAGACGATGAGGAGGTCTGAAGCAAGACAAACAAAACAATTGTTGTCTTACAAAACTTCCGTATTTGAACAAAAATTACTCTACAATGTGATTGTTCAAAAATGATCTGAGTCGTTATGAAACTTCACGACACCTGAGTTGTTGATGAACAACCTTTTTTTTAACAGTGTAGGTGTAACGCCACGCGTGGATTGTCGTAACTGGCGCAGCATCGCGAAGCCTGTTACGACAAGACACGGTCTGGCGTAAACCTACCTTGTAATAATGCGTAATAACGCGTAATAATGCTCAGTGTGGGCACAAAGTATGCATTAGGTACTGAAATAATGGCACAAATCGGCTCAAGAATGAACGTAGCGTTCATTTGCTACTACTCCGGTCGTTTCCCGCCATCCTTTTTGTCTTCCCCTACCCCTCCCTCCCTCTCCGCCCCTTCCCCTCACGCGTTGTTGTTGCCGGAGACGGCTAGGCGGCAAGAGTGGCAGGGGCAGGTGACAGAAATTCTAATAGTTGGTGAGTTTTTCAAGCTTTTTGTGTTCGTGTTCGATATCCACGTACAGCATAGATGGCAAACACAGAGAGGGAGAAATAGGGGGGGGGGAGAGGGAGGGCCAAGTGCTTTCACATTTGTCCACCAGGCACCGGCACAGGCATCGGCGCTTGGGGTAGAGATCGCTCACAAGGAAAGGTATTCAGGGCGTACACTCAGATTTCAGCCAAACTTTTTTTTTTTCGTAGAATGACATATTAGAATAAGAATGCACCCCAAAGTTGGTGCCAAGATACATATCCACACCCTTTCCGATTTGTTTAAGACCTAAAAACGGGGTAAAATGGGCCTTTTTGCTGTGTATAGGTCATTTTCGGACATCGAGTCGGAAAATTGGAAGTCGAGTTTCTGATCAATTTCTACGTTATTTGGTCCCTTAATAACGAAAATGAGATATATTTTTGGTTACAGATCATATTTTGTACATATTTGGTATAACTCCCCTACTAAGATCAAAAATCTGCTGTTTGCATGTAAAAACATGGGCCATTTTAGCCCGTTTTTAGGTGTTAAAAAATCGGGAAGGGTTTGGATATGTATCTTGGCACCAACTTTGGGGTGGATTCTTAGTCTAATATGTTATTCTTACGAAAAAAAAAAGTTTGGCCGAAATCTGAGTGTACGCCCTAAATACGTTCCCTTGTCAGAGCGGTATTTTTAATTTTAAATTCAGAAGCAAGAAGGGCTTCCCTTTCGATCAAAACTGACCGCAATAATGACTGTAATAATGCTTGTTATAATGCGTAATAACGCGTAATAACGCGTAATAGCGCGTAACAACGCGTAATAACGCGTAGTAACTGTAATAAGCGTCATAGCAATTACTCTGTGCGCCAATTTTCAAAGTGAATACCCCCTCGAACTTCTCTTTTCAATTTCCAGGTAAAATGATCTGCCGATGTTTTTGTTGCCGTGTGTATGCACGATGCACGTGCTGCGGTAAGGGCCGATGAATTTGAAGAATTCGCGCAAATGCGCCTCTAGCATCTTCTCGGCCATCCTTTCTGAAGTCATCGGCAGCCCAGCCGTCTGCCAGACGGCCCGCACGCACCTTCGTACCACAGCCTGGATCACCTGCTGCCAATCCGGAAACTTGGCCGTCCTCTTGTCGGTCCGCCACTATTCCCGCGTTGCGACGAAGCACGACAGTACTTCGCCGATGGTGGGCAGAGACGAACCAGGCAGATCCTCTGCCACTATCGCAAGCACGGGAAGCAGGACCCTCCTTGTCCTCCTCCTGGACATAGCTAACTTTCTTGAATATCCAAAACACTGAGACGCGTGCGCTCGGCTCACTAATCAGCTGATGAATGGAGTAACCTGCCAGGCGAGCGAGCCGGCCGGCCCGCCGTAAAGACCTGTATAGTAAAAGACCCGCAACCGAGGTAGTCAGTTTTGATTGGCCGAGCGAGGTCACGTGCTCACGGGGTCCGCCATTTTGGGGGTGTAGGGTAGGCAACATATAATGAAAAAAAAATTACGTAAATATACTAAATAGTTTGATATCCGCGAATTGATATCATATTTCTATCAAAAAACTGAAATCAGTAAGCATAAAATTTGAGAAATAAGTTTCAAAGCTTCTGAAACGTAATGTACATGTCCATGTTTGAAGCTGTATGTTGGCATCATTGACGCGAAATGCAAGTCTATGCAGGCACCGGGGCGCGGGGTGTGGGGCAGAGGGAGGGGAAGCGTCGCCATTTTGGGGTGGCGGGCCGAGCCGTGGCGAGCCGAGCCGTGAGTCTGCGGGTCTTTTACTATACAGGTCTTTACTCTGCCCCACACCCCGCGCCCCGGTGCCTGCATAGACTTGCATTTCGCGTCAATGATGCCAACATACAGCTTCAAACATGGACATGTACATTTCGTTTCAGAAGCTTTGAAACTTATTTCTCAAATTTTATGCTTACTGATTTCAGTTTTTTGATAGAAATATGATATCAATTCGCGGATATCAAACTATTTAGTATATTTACGTAATTTTTTTTTCATTATATGTTGCCTACCCTACACCCCCAAAATGGCGGACCCCGTGAGCACGTGACCTCGCTCGGCCAATCAAAACTGACTACCTCGGTTGCGGGTCTTTTACTATACAGGTCTTTAGGGCAGAGGGAGGGGAAGCGTCGCCATTTTGGGGTGGCGGGCCGAGCCGTGGCGAGCCGAGCCGTGAGTCTGCGGGTCTTTTACTATACAGGTCTTTAGCCCGCCGCCGCCCGCTGCCGCCCAGCCAACCCCCACTCCCGCCAGCGCCCCCGCCCCCCTGACCCTTCCGCCGGCCGGCTTGGCTCACCCGAGCTATACACAGACGCGTTCGCTCCGCTCACCCACCTTCCCGCTCAGCGCGGGCGCACGGCCGGCGCACGGCCGGCGCGTAGATATAATCGTCGGCTTTGACGGCGACGTGCAGGCACCTCGTGGTAGGCCCTGGGTAGGTAAAGCAATCTTGCTTGCCGAGCTAAGACCTGCACATTCGCTAACAAGCCCTACAGAGCGCTAAAAAGGGGCTTTTGGCAAAGTTTCGAAAAAAATGGGAAATTTTTGCAAAGTTGTCCGGCTTCGTAGCGCCCTCCACGAGGCCGCCGTCGGCGCCCTGGAGCTGGGCTACCCTCTCCTCTCCCCCTAGGGGCCGTACCCATACTACGTGACCATTTTGGGGGGAGGGGGGAGTTAAGCCAAATACTACGCCCTATCTTAATTACATAGGAAGGTTAGGTTATCCCGGTCACTATGAGGGGAGAGGGGGTCAAACAGTGGCCTAAAATCGGTCACGTAGTATGGGTACGACCCATAGTGGAGGTAGTACCTCCATTTCATGCACATTGGTCACCTTGGGGAGGTCTCTGGCGGTCAGTAGAGTACGAAAAAGTAGAAAAAACAGCAATATTTTCCTAAAAAGTTGTATTGTTTGAGGCCTGGGCGCCGAATGAAGAGGCTCACTTAGGTTCTAAGTAGACATTATTTTACTCATTAGTGTTGGTGAACGGAATCCAGGCCCCAAACCGCCACTCGAAGCTTTACAGGAAGAAAAAACAAATAAAAAAGTCAAAAATGCGATTTTTCCGCTTTTTGACATAAAACGGCTTGTAGGGTGATCAACCCTACGTCTGATCGCGAAATCCGAAACATATCTGGAATCAGCGTTAAAAATTCCAATGCTAACGCATTGCACGGTGTTCCGGTATTCTAAGTTTAAAATATTTATTCATGTTCATTATTGGTTGGAGATTTTAAGTTGGTAGCGGAAAAAAGGGGGTAATTTTTTTTGTTAAAAGTTGGCAACAATATGCTTGGTGAGAAACGAGTAGTCGCGCATTGAAACTGCCTCTTGATTGTTGTTGAAGCGGATTTGTTTGGCTTGTTTTTAAAGGCTGTGGTTTCTCATGTCATGTTTTCCTTTATTCACTGGAATAGTTCTGACCCACAACCTAACAATAGTTCGGTGGTTGGTTTGACAAACTCATAAAACTGGAAAGGGATGGTTTTATAACGCGGGTGATCTTTGTTTCAGAAGTATGAGCACTGAAAGTCGCGAGGTGGAGAGCAGAAATCATGGTGGTAACTGAATCAGGTTTGACCGGAAGTCTTCGGTATTGGTCGGTTTGAATTGAGCGCATGCGCAGGAAGAACATTTTGAATTTCCCGCCATTCTGCTTTGTTTCTACTGGTCAGTTTGAATTTTGACGGGTGGATCGTATTCGTTTCTATGGAAATGATTTATTCATGTTTTTCGTATTAGACCGTAACGTAGACAAGTTTTCGTTAATTTAATGAGTCAAAAGTTTGAATTTTCTACTGAGGCACATTTTGTCTTTGAAACGTTTCTCGATAAAACCAACGGTTAAGGGTGTTTGATTGTTGAAGTTTTATGTTTTAACAAATTACGCAAAATTTCCACGATAAATTTTTAAAAACTTCCCGCTACCCTTATTTTTTTATCGTAACGAATAATTTGGCGGTACTCATTTTCCAAAACCGAATAGGATATAAAAAGAAGAAGCGGAGCCGTCAAAAACAATAGGGGTCCTCCTTCGTCGGAACCCCTAAAAAACGAACATTTTAAGACCGGTCGTAAAGCCGACATCGAAAGTCGCCTCCCAACGCTGGCCCCTAATGCAAGCCAGGGGGCGGCAACGGCCTGGGGAGCGCGTGAAACCATGCGGTCGCTCCGATTCAGGGGTTTGGGCCTCCTTCGAGATCTTTAAAACTAGGGTGTAGTTTGAAAAACGCTTTACATAGATCGAAAGAGCATGAAATTTAGGGTAATATAGATGTATTGCCACTCCCAATTCTGCAATATTTCTCCTTGAGAAATCATAGCGAAAACACCAAAAAGTACAATAAATCAAGAAATGAAGGAAAAGCATGAAGGCATTCACCTTGATGTAAACGCTTTCTCTGTTGATCTAAGTTGCATTCAGAGTTTAAACTCGGGCAATACGCCTATGTTACCCTAAATTTTATGCTCTTTCGATCTGTGGCAAGCGTTTGACAAACGACGGCCTAGTTTAGAAGATCTCGGAGAAGGCCCAAACCCCTGCACGGAGCGACCGCATAGCTTCACGCGCTCCCCAGGCCGTTGCCGCCCCCTGTGCAAGCGCCCCTCTTCAAGACCAATGACGACAGCTGCAGGGAAGTCTCGTGCCAAGGAGGTTGGCCACGTTGCCCGCCACTCAGCGCACACAAATAAACATTCAGAGCAATGCAAACATGTCAGAGCCCTGGGCTCAGGGAAAAGGAAATTTTCATTTGTACCTCCATGGGTTTTTGTGGGGAGCTAAAACACTAGTAGAGGAGCTTCCACGAATTTTTGGGTAAAAATTTATGTCCGCGTCACATGACCTAAACCCAAAAATTTGTAATAAAAACTTACAAAAGCTTGTACCAAAATTACAAGAATATTTTAAACAATCTGAAAATTTATTCCTAGTCAAGGGGAGTTATGAATAGTCGGTATAGGCATGTTAGTTATCATCAAACATATCACACACTTCTTCCTTGGTCCACCTCGGCGTACAGGCGCGTCGTGCGCTCCAGCGACAGCCTCCCTGTGGGCCATCTTGTCCTGGAAGTCGCGCAGCTTGGCCAGCACGCGCTGCACCTCCCTCCGCAGGCGCAGCAGGGTGGGCGGGGACATGGCGCGGCACAAGGCGCTCTGCGCCGAGTGCAGCAGCCCCGAGGGGCCGAGGCCTCCGGGGACTCCGCCTCCTGGCAGTCCACCGGCCTCTCCGGGAATCTCTCCGGGGCGTTGCAGCGTGCTGCACGCGATGGGCTCCAGGGCCGCGGCCGGCTGGGTGGCGGGCAGGACGCCGCGCCGGGCAGGACGCCAGGCCTGGATGCGGCTGCAACCCTGTCGGTGGTCCTCGACGTCGTGCCCGCAGCCCTGCTGGGGGCGGCAACCCTCCCAGAACCGCGGCCTTCTCAGAGGTTGTATAGGCGCCGCCCCATCTCGCAGTGCACGCCGCGAACGCCGTGGCCGTGGCCTTCAGTGACCATTGTGCTGTGCTAGTGTCGTTCAGCGGCAACGCCGGGCGTCCCGGCTGGGCGTGGCGTGGCGTGCGAGTGCGTGACAAAGACACCCCGCCTGGGCATGAAACGCGATTGCGTGTGATTCACGACGGCTACTGGCCTGGAAATATTCGCTCTCACGTCCCCGCCGAACGCCACATGAGTGCGAGAGAGACAGCGACATAAACGCTGTTCGGAGTCAACTCGAATCAAACGTGTGACCCCACCGCTGCACCCAGCTGCCCAGGCCCATGCAATGCCGCGGCCGCAGACGCCGGCGTGGCCGCGCAGTTAGCGCGAAAGGCGCCACGACCTCGCTCAGCGCCCTCGCCTTACCAGCTCGTCCTGCCGCGACAGGCAACACCGTCTCGTCGCAGGACAGGTCGGTTGATCGCTTCGCGCCCCTGCAGGTCCCGCACTGATGCTGGCCCCACCCCTGCAGGGCTATTACGTGGATCTTTTCTCGGCGCGATTTTTCGAGGTCCTGGATGCGACGGCCTAGTTGCTTAGTAAATACTAGCCAAGGGAAGGCCTTCGGCCTCGATGCTGAGCCATTTTCTTCTGCGGATGGAAATTTATGTTCATGAGAAGGAAATAAATTCAATGGCAATGAAATGTTTTCAGGATGGTATCAGGATTGAAAGCAAGCTTCAATTTTTATTTTTTTTTTAACCGGGCACCCAGGAGGGCCGGGTTAAGTCCCAAGCGGCAGAGGCGGGGAAGGAGGGGAGGGCGGCCCACAGTGGGACGAAACGCGAAAAAAGCGATGATAATTACCGAAAAAACCTAAATCATCGCCAAAACTTCTGTTTAGGTTTTTGAAGGGTCGAGAACTTTCTTCTGACTGTATCGAAAAAAATCCTCGCTATGTAACGCCAGTTCTAACATGTTACGCCAGTTCCACCAACTACACGTTGTGTTTACATGTTCCTTGGCCTAGGGCACCAACGTGCCGTCCACAGGCTTCTTTGACAACCATCGGCATTAAAACCAAAGTTTACGCAAATCGAGACAGCATTTTTCTGGGTATTTTTTTTGGCTGGGGGGCTTGCCACTGCGCCAAGGCGCCGGCCCATGACGCAGTTTTAAAGGCGATTTTCTCAAAACGCAGATCATTGCGAAACATTCGGTGGTATGGAGCTCAAAGAAGAGTGGCTGGACTATTTTTGACACGTCTCAGAACGGTTCGCAAATATTCGCAACTCAACTTATTGCACCGTAAAAATATTTCAAATGCCAATTTTGCAACACTTTTAACGGCGTTTTACTTATACCCGCTTGACCCGAGGGCAAATCTGAGTGCTTCTTAACATTGTTCAGGTTGTCAGCTTTCCAAAAACATATCACATGATACCTTTATCTTGAATCAGGCGACCACCAGAGCGAAAACCTCACAACAGCTTTCATCTATGAACGAAAAGCTGAAAGTTTGTCATGTTTGGTGGTCCGCTGCAGCTCGCGCGTGTGATCTATTGCAAAACAAATTAGTGTCACGCATAGCCCAGACCTTCCTCATGAACATCGACTAGTTTGTAGGACCCTGCCGCTCAATTTTCAAAATGCCACTTCTCATCGCTTTTTTCGCGTTTTGTCCCACTGTGCGGCCGTGGCGACCGACGGGAGGCTCTAAAAACTAAATGGTCCAACCTATCCTAACCAAACCTAACGGGTTCGCGACAGATCTTACACTATTCGCGACAAATCTTACGCCACTCGCGACGGATCTTACGCTACTCGCAACAGATCTCTAAAACTAAATGATCCAACCTATCCTAACCAAACCTAACGAACTCGCGACAGATCTCACGGACTACGTAGCTCGGCCTATGTCTACACGTATGAAAATAGTAAAAAAAAGATGAAGATACCTGTAGTAGACTTAATGTATCGAAGGAGGGGGGGGGGACAAATCGGCTATTCGAAATCTCCAACAGCGATGGACTTTATGATTGTGGAGTTGGAATTGTGGAGCTTGGTCTATTGACCTCGGACTATAGAGCTCACACTGTAAAAAACTTTTTTGTAAAATAACAAACAAATCAGTGTAAATTTGTTTGCACGAACCGTTCGTATTTTTTTCAAAACGACTTGTTCATCATTTTATGAATTTGTCTGTAATTTTCTTAACTAGGACAAGTCAAGCAGATTTAAAAAAAAAATCGCTATGGGGATCATCTGGTGGTTAGGTTTTGTTAGCACATCATGCAATATGTGAAGATATTTGGAACTTTAAACAGCCGCCACGTGGGAATCGAACCCACAATCTGAGGGTCCGCGTCCTCGCACGCTACCCCTAGCCTACTGCGCGTCGTCCAGTACCATGTTGGCAAGCTCCCTCTTGGTCAGCAGTCTGTATATTTCAGCCTTTCATGCTCTTGGACTTGATTTTAGTTGAAATGTGTGATCTACAATGGAAGAAAGATGATGCACGCAAATCGATTTTAACATTTCCCAAGATTCACAATGTGCACTCATTTTTCAATACTACAACAGTAGTTGTAATTTTAAAAACTAAATTGTAATACTAAAAATGAATTATAATAATAAAATGATGACGTCTTTTCGTAATTTTACAACACATTGTCATAAATCCAAATTACAACACAAACTGTAGGGTTTCAGGTCGTAAAATTACAATTAATTTTAACAGTGCAGAGTATGGAGTTTTACCTATGGATCTGGTCCTATATAGCTCCGCTTAGTTAGCACGGACTATGTAGCTCGGACCATATGAATATAGCATTAATAACAATAGGAAAATACCTCTTGTAAACTAAAGGTATGAGGGGGGGGGGGCATTTCGGAGGTTCAAATTTCCCAACAGGGTGCTTTGCTTCGCTCAGCAATTACTAATTTTTCAAAGAAATCATAGAATTAGTTGGGAAATAAACATTTCTCAAGATTATAATGAACACGCATAACACGGAAAACAAAAACTAAAACAAGAAGGCATCAAACCAAGTTGTTTTCTAAAAGAGAGTTCGCATAACTATAGCGAAGAGCAGTCCACAAATAATGCTCAAACAATTAAAACTATTTTTGCCGAGGGGTACGTAACCCTTGAAGGTCGTGTACAGTGACTGTCAAAGTCTGCAGTCAATTGGACTTTTTTGACTGTAAATGACTGCATGACTGTAGAGTGAGTGCTTGACTGGAAGTTGAATTTTTGACTGTAAAATGACTGTTTAGACTGTGGCACGACTGTTTTGACTGAAGGATGACTATTTTGATTTTTTTATGGTAAAAGAATCAAAGTTACAAGAAAAAAAGGGAATCCAGGAGGCTTTGGTGGACAGCCTGGAGAGGAGGCAACCCCTCCTGCTGCGAATGCCTCCATTTTGCCTCGGCTGGTAAAATAAACTGAAACAACATAAGAGAAAATAATTATTGTGAGTATACTATACTTTTTGCTCCACCCACTCACTTTAAGCCATTTAGAACCCTGAAAATTCAAATGCTCAACAGAACCGCAAACTGTTTTGATTCTTTACTAAGGCCGTTCTTTTCTTATTGTGCAAAAAAAGGGTCATCACTGCTTTTATTCTGAAGTATTTTTAAGTCTAGATCAGTATGTAAATAAATCAGTCTTTACTTTGATAAAAAATTGATATATGATTCAGTTGTAGAACGCTTACAAGGAATCATTAGGAAATACAAGGTAGGTTTACGCCAGACCGTGTCTTGTCGTAACAGGCTTCGCGATGCTGCGCCAGTTACGACAATCCACGCCTGGCGTTACACCTACCTTGGCCTGCGGCGCTTCCCTGCTTGCCTTCGGCAAGCTGTCTCAAGGATTTTTGAGCCATTGAGTAATGCACCACGTGAAATCTGTAATAAAATTTTTTAGTCGGTCGATCCCCTTTTTTCAAGATCCTGATTCGGCCAACTAATTAAACCGGGCTCCTAGACCCCCCTTCCGACCCCTCTTTGAAAAGGTCTTGCCGAGGCCTATCGAAATCTGCAATAAAATTTTTTAGTCGGTCGATCCCCTTTTTTCAAGATCCTGATTCGGCTAACTGATGAAGCCGGGCTCCTAGACCCCCCTTTCGACCCCTCTTTGAAAATATCTTGCCGAGACCTATCGAAATCTGCAATAAATTTTTTTAGTCGGTCGATCCCCTTTTTTCAAGATCCTGATTCGGCTAACGAATGAAGTCGGGCTCCTAGACCCCCCTTCCGACCCCTCTTTGAAAAGGTCTTGCCGAGACCTATCGAAATCTGCATTAAAAATTTTTAGTCGGTCGACCCCCTTTTTTCAAAATGAAGGGTCGAAGTTGATTATGTTAGTAAATTCGGGCCGAGGTAGCCAATTCGCAGTTAAAAGCTTGGTCAGGGGTCAAAATTGATTTCATTTTCGTCATCAGGAACTTCAAAAATATAACCATGTAAAAATGTCTCTAAAATATAAAGTCACTGAAAAGTTGCATTTTTTCTGCCGTTTTTTAAGTGTTTTTTCGTTGGTACGACATAATTATTTGAGATAGATAGCTGAATTTCGGCGTGTGGCGAGCCAAGGATATACCTAACAACCCTGCAAAATCTCGTCTCGATCGGCCGAGCCGTTTGGGAGAAGTAGTGCGGACACACAGACAAACAAACAGACAGACAGACAAAACTTTTCAACCCCACTGGAGTAACTGGCTTCGCTAATCGCTCAGCCAATCATCAATGACAGGAAAACAATTGTGAGTCACATTAGGAAAATAAACCGGCGGCCGAGGACTGGCGGCTAAAATGGGGTGGGGAATACGACTAGGGGGAGGGGGACGGAGTCGGCAAACACCTTCGTAGGGAATGCTGTAGGGAGCCGGAGCAACCCGAAGAGAACACGAAGGCGGTCGGTTCAGACAGCCGCTCCCCGCGTTCGGCGCGCCATAGATATCCGCAAAATAATCGTGCTGGGTCCTTGACAATTGACTGCAAATTGACATTAAGCGACTGTTTTGACTGTAGTGAAGGTTGCGACTGTCAGTTGACTGTGTGACTGTCAATGACTGTAAGTGACTGCGTTTGCGACTGTTTTGGAGGCGTACAGTGACTGTTCCGAGTTACGTACCCCTCGATTTTTGCCTACACTGTTAAAAAAACTCCTGTTAATTCACAACATTTTCTTCGTTAATTTTTATAGCTACATATTTTGTTCAGGAACGACACTTTTTTGAACAGTGAGTAGTTTTTCAACAACACAGCTGTTAAATATGTTAACGAGTCTTTGTAAACAAAAAATTACGATAAGTCGTTTACCAACAGGTGTATTGTATTATAACAGCAACAACCTGTTTTTGAACAGCACACAACTGTTTTGAAACACTATTGTTGTAGAAAGGGCTTGAGGTCCGGACTTGGTTTACATTTTTACAAGAAAGTTGTTTATAAACGGGTCAACTGTTTGAAAATAGAATCACCGTTTTAAAACAGCACATTCCCCGAAAATGAACGATATTTTATTTCTTATTCATGAGAAGAAATCTTGAGGTATCAGATAAATTATATGGTAAAGAGAAGCCGTTCATACAAACAGTTTTACTGTTTAATAACAGCATAAAATGTTTGGTAACGACACCACTGTTTATTAAGAACTTTTTTTCTGTTATCAAACTGTCTTGCCATTCAAAAACAGCACAACCTGTTTAGGAACAACACTTTTGTTTCTAAACAACTTTTTTGCTGTTCTTTTGAAAACAAAGTCCTCTATAATGGGGAAAGGGAAAGAGTTTCACTTAGAGGGACCTGAATCACAATCGACAACTTTTCCAAAGCAGGAGCATAGCTCTGCACTGATCTGATCAACTCACGGACACACAGCGACCACTGCTGGAGAGCTGAGAGCATCGAAGCTTTGATGATAAATTTTTATGCATAGTGAAGACTTAAGACACATGTTTACACAACAAGCCAGACTAGAAAATAGAGCACCAAATGTTATAGGAGTGTGCTGTTTAGATACAATTTCTTGTTTCTGAACAAATGTGCTGTTCTAAAACAAAATTTTCTTGTTTCTGAACAAATGTGCCGTTTAAAAACAAATTTTCTTGTTTCTCAACGGTATATGATAGTTCCTTCTGTGAACAAGAATGTCAGCCTTGAGGTATAGTTCCATAACGGTAATTTTGTTGTTTCTGATAAGTACAGCTAACTCGTTACAATACAGCTAGGAATAACTGACAGGATGTGTTGTTTCTGAACGACTGAATCCTGTTTCCAAATGACAAATGTAATTTATTCTGAGAACAATATGTCCTGTTTCTCTATCGAAAAACTTGTTCTAAAACGACACTTCGTTGTTTACCTCACAACAATATTTGTCCTGTTATTCATGGAAACGACAAGTTTTGTTCTGAAACAGGTCACCTGTTTAGAGTAGTGCTGTTCTCCAACAGTTTTTTTTAACAGTGTAGGGTAAAGTGCCGAACATGGATCAGGGTACCAATCATGGATCATTTTTGTTAGCGAGCCCGTACCGCCAAACCAAGTGACCAATTTTGTTTTTGAAAATTTTTCCAAGTAGTCAGCACGTTTGAGTGCTAGAATCACGTGCGGGAGAGCTGATCAAGCTTACCGTAACCCTCACAATAATTAAATGAAAAAGTGTCTCTCAAAACGGGTCCGAAAACGGCCTGGTTTCAGGTTAGGTTAGGAGTCAAAGTTCTATGCCTTATTCTGAAGAATCTTTTCATCAAAAATGTCTCAAAATTTTTTTGTGGCAGCTTCAGACAGTACCCTTCTACAATTCAGGTGACCGGAAGTTATCGGGCGGTCCCTGGCAAAACGCGAGGGGGGGTGATCCATGTTTGGGTCAGACCCAAACATGGATCATTAAAATCAGTGAAATTTCAAATCCGTCTAAATTTCAAAGTATTTGTTCTCAAGTGTTCAATTCTTGAGAAAAGGTTGTCCTTGTGAGTATCTCGAAGTGTATCGAAAAAAATTTAGATCACCGCTCTGTTGAGTTGAAATACGGGGGATTTCTAAAAAGTGATCCATGTTTGGTAACCTTACCCTAATGTCTCCTCTATAACCTGAAAAAAAACCACTGCGATTTACGCATCAACCGCGTTTAACGGTTTGTATCCGTGAGGATACATTGGCCGTCCATGGCATACCTCCTCTCACGAAATGAGGTCCAATCGTTTATGGTCGCACCAAAACTTGCTGGGGCAAAAAATATCATCCACGCGGAAAATGTCTCTTTCAGCGGGAAGTTTCCCTTTCTATGGGAAATTTCTCTTACGCGCTTGGTTTCTGTACTCGAGAGTTAGAGCTAGCTGACATCTTTAGGTGTCTTACTTGTCTACCCGGGTGAAAGGTTTAGTTTAGTTTAAACTACATGACAGAACAGGAATTTTTTCGTTGAAAAATGTATTGTTATAAGTAAAAAATTAATTAAAAAATCAAGAAGTTAAAACTAAGAAAAGGTGCACTTTAAATGAAAAAGAAACTGCAGTTGAACTGTAGATAAACTATGCAAAAACTACCAGTTATTCCGAACAACTATAGTTTTTTGTTAGTTCTGTTCTAACTTTTACCCAGTTCCTAAGCCAGTTCCACATCAAAAAAAGTATAGTTTAGCTTCAGATTAATGTTCAGGTAAATCTTTATAAAAATTGCACTCCAAATTCATTTGATTATTATCTTTTCACTGCTTGTTAATGAAGACATTCTTCGTAGAATTTTCAGCAGTTTTAAAGGAGAGGTATTCTTAGAAAGAAGCATACAACGTATTATAGAAATAACTTTTTTGTAAATGTGAGAGAGTCATGCAGAACACACTTAATTGTCAGTTAACACTTGCTTATCTTCAAAGCGGTCCTGAAAACAAAAAAGTCACGAGTTACTTACAAGTTTGTGATACACTGGGCGTCAAAATTAGCGTTACACTTCAACTTTTCTTCGCCATTTCAACGGAAATTAAGGTAGGGGCTTCTAATTTGGTAGGGAGGTACCTCAAGGGGTTTTACACACACCCCTTAAGCAGCGAGACCCGGACCCACCCCCTTCCTGCATTTTCCACCCTCCGCGTAAAACCCTGTCAAATTTCGGCCCTTTTCCCTTGATAAAGGGTCGTTCCGGGGGTCGTGGGGGGTTCAAATTTTGTCAGCTGGTTCATTTTGAGCTCCTCTTTCGAACGCGTTAAGAATCAACCCCCTACCCCCATTCGTTCGGGCGCTATAGTAAAAACCACCCCCAGGGGGGGTAATTTTTTTAAAAAAATTCCGAAGGTTGAGGGTTGTAGCGCTTGCCTCCCCGGTCACAATGAAACTGTTTCCAAGTCGCTAGCACCCCTGTGAGACCGCCTACCCCCGTCAAAATGCCATCCTTAATTTTGAATTACCGCCATTTTCCTCAAAAAGGGCCCGATTATCGTCGAAAATGGAACCAAACGTTAGGGAATTGTTGATTCGATCGAGCCCGGTCGAAAAATCCGCATGTGAACTGTCAAAAAAGCTTTTACTGGGGGTTGCTACCCCTAACCATTACCACCCCGTTGGGAGGGGGTTGGCGTTATGGCGGCGGGTCGGCGTGGTCACGCCTCGACGAAAGGGCCTTTGAGACAACTCCTGACCAATTTTGGTGTCAATCGCACAATTCCTTGTCACCTGACATCGAAAAAACCAAATTTTCGTTCAATTTCAACCCCCAAGTTTGCGCCCCTGTCCCTACGTAACCCGTAGCCTTAAAAATACGGGACCACGTCGGGGAGGAAGGCGCATCCATCCCCTAACGCGCCCCCAAAGCGCAACCCCCTCCGACAAACCCGTGCGGCTGCAGGGGCTTCCAAAGTTGAGCCTCCACTGGAGCGCCGCGCCGGGCCGCCGCTGCCAGCCGCCTCATGGGAAGGCAACCCTACGCACTCCGGCACGTCGCCGACGTGTCACTGACGCGGTGCGTTGGTTTCAGTCATCACCCGAATTTTGAAAACAATTTTGCCATCAGTTGTGCAATTTTCTGCGCGAAATTTTGAAACCCTGGACCCGGACGCGTCCATTTCGGGCGCTGCGGCGCGCGTTGGGTTGCCTACCCATCAGGCGGCTGGCAGCGGCTCGGCGCGTCGATCCAGTAGGGGCTTAACTTTGGAAGCCCCTGCAGCCGCACGGGTTTGTCGGAGGGGGTTGCGCTTTGGGGGCGCGTTAGGGGATGGATGCGCCTTCCTCCCCGACGTGGTCCCGTATTTTTAAGGCTACGGGTTACGTAGGGACAGGGGCGCAAACTTGGGGGTTGAAATTGAACGAAAATTTGGTTTTTTCGATGTCAGGTGACAAGGAATTGTGCGATTGACACCAAAATTGGTCAGGAGTTGTCTCAAAGGCCCTTTCATCGAGGCGTGACCACGCCGACCCGCCGCCATAACGCCAACCCCCTCCCAACGGGGTGGTAATGGTAAGGGGTAGCAACCCCCAGTAAAAGCTTTTTTGACAGTTCACATGCGGATTTTTCGACCGGGCTCGATCGAATCAACAATTCCCTAACGTTTGGTTCCATTTTTGACGATAATCGGGCCCTTTTTGAGGAAAATGGCGGTAATTCAAAATTAGGGATGGCATTTTGACGGGGGTAGGCGGTCTCACAGGGGTGCTAGCGACTTGGAAACAGTTTCATTGTGACCGGGGAGGCAAGCGCTACAACCCTCAACCTTCGGAATTTTTTAAAAAAAATTACCCCCCCTGGGGGTGGTTTTTACTATAGCGCCCGAACGAATGGGGGTAGGGGGTTGATTCTTAACGCGTTCGAAAGAGGAGCTCAAAATGAACCAGCTGACAAAATTTGAACCCCCCACGACCCCCGGAACGACCTTTTAATCAGTGGAAAAGGGCCGAAATTTGACAGGGTTTTACGCGGAGGGTGGAAAATGCAGGAAGGGGGTGGGTCCGGGTCTCGCTGCTTAAGGGGTGTGTGTACAACCCCTTGAGGTACCTCCCTACCAAATTAGAAGCCCCTACCTTAATTTCAGTTGAAATGGCGAGGAAAAGTTGAAGTGTAACGCTAATTTTGACGCCCAGTGTACAAACAATGAGCGAATTAGGCTCAGGTATACTACTCATCAAATGTAAAGCCTTGTGTAGCTCAATGAACATTCAAGTGGATCTCTTGTTGAGGTGAGCTCCGTCAATCTTAAGTCTTCAAGTTCATGCCTCTGCAAAATGTCAACAAAACAATTACGGCCCCAAGGATTCAACAGGAATGATGGATGCAGCACTGAAAACTTACCAATCTTGCCAATGGCCCTAACCCAACATCAATTTGAAAATGCAGCTGGGCTGGCTATGCATTAGTTAGCCCACTTGAAGAAGACTTCGTAGGTTGTGTTCCGAGCCTCCATTCACAGCTGGCATTGACACAAGTCTTCACTTGAAATGATTGCGCACTGGAAAAAATACAAAGGTAAACAACATGGCTAATGGTTGGCCGCCCCAGTGCAGCAGTTGAATGTAAAATCACCATGCCCTTTGAAAATTGTGACACGATTGTCAATCCAGCAGTCGCAACTTTCAGTGTACACCAAATAAAATAAGACAACCAAAAAGGAAGCACAAAACTAAAAAGTATCAGCGCAGGCTCCAGGATAGTAAAGCAGGATGAAGGAAAAAGAAAATAATAAATGAGTACTTACAAGGATAGAACTGGGAGGATCACAATGCACCACACTATCTAATGTAGAGGAGCCCTTGTACAGGTTAGGTTCCATTCTCATCATTTTGCATGATCTATACATCTTCAAACGACTGCAGCAAACGCGGGAAACTTCATTGCAATGATAAAATCTCACGAAAAATCTAGGAAAGGATGGAAAAATTTGAGCTTACTGTGAAAACAAAACAAAGACGAGGCGAGCATCAAGTACGAATCGTAGACGACACGACCGCACAATCCCAATACAGGAACTTACCTCTAAGAGAGTCGCAGGAATCCATTTATGTAATCTGAAGTACTTTTGATGTGTTAAAATATCATCTCGGCCAGCCGAAGAGAAGCCACAACTATAGAAATAGAAAATGTGGAAATAGTTGCGTGAGGATCAGCTTAGGTGATGTCCGATGCCGCCATCTTGTCTATTTACCTGATTGCTTGTTACCAACCTTGTCCGGATCAAATGTTGCAGCTAGTCTTTTACACCACATCACCAATACATCTCACATTTATGTAGTGTTGGGCACTAAGAGTGGTAAAGGGCGAACAGGACGACAGAGAGTAGAGGCACCCAGCCAAAAAATGAAAGGTCGATTTGATGTCGATTCGCCGTCGAGGGCGGCTATCGAGAACCTGTCGAAAATTCGAGTCGATTCGAGGGATATGTGTCAACGATGTCGCCATCGAGAATACATCGATGAATCCCATCGAATCGACCGTTGAAAATCGACTCGGCCCCGGGGCCTCCCCCTCCCCTCCGACATAGGTCCTCAGCCCCCTCCCGGCATTTTGAACGGTGTAGCTGTTGATGGGAATATCGATGGATATCGAATGTGCTGGGAAATAAATTGTATGTTCTAAGAAACGATCTAGCTACACAAACTCAGTTGAGAACACATGAAAATATTTATTGATAAAATAATTTTCACTATGTGATAATAAGTCAAAAATTAAAGAATTAAACAAACTTTGTAGTTCAGTCAAAATTGGTTAACATGAAACATAAAGAAAGAATGTATTACCTAATAACAACAGGTTGCAATACTGTAATTATCAGTCAAAATTATCTAAGAACTTAAAAGATACAAAGTACTAAATGTACTAATGACTGATTATAATTTGTAATACTCAGTCAAAATTAGTTAACATGAAACAACATAAAGAAAATATGAATTACCTATTAATAACAGGTTCCAATACTGAAATTATCAGTCAAAACTATTTAAGAGCTTAAAAGATGTAAAGTACTAATGACTAATTAAACTTTGAAATAATCAGTCAAAATTAGTTAACATGAAACAACATAAAGAAAATATGTATTACCTATTCATGAAATAGGTTCCAATACTGACAAGTCAAAATCAGTCAAAAATATCAGTCAAAATTATTGAAGAACTTTAAAGATAGAAACTACTAATGACTGATTCCTATCAGTCAAATTACAGTCAAAATTATAAAAAAATTAAGAAATTAATACCTATTAATCACAGGTTTCAATACACAGCGACACATTAGCTTTATGCATGAGAAAGGGCACCCTTTCTCCTGCTTGAGGTACTTAGGCTTTTCAACCACAAACATTCTTGGCTGCTCAGGCACCATCAGCAAACCTTGAAGTATTTAAATGGCGGCTAGGATTACCACTTGAATGTCGGTTGTGACTAGAATGGCTTCTCGATCCGTTGGTGTTGCCATTCGAAGAATGGCGGCTCCTCTTGTCATTCGAAGAGTGGGACCTGGAGTTGCCACCTGAATACTGGCTGCTCCGCTTGTCATTAGAAGAGTGGGATCTGGAGTTGCCACCTAAAGACTTTGCTGCTCCTCTTGACATTTGAAGACTGGGACCTGGAGTTGCCACCTGACGACTGCTGGCTTGAGCTAGAATTCCCTGGATGCAGCTTCCTGCTTTTAGCATCTTTCAGCCATTTCTGCAGAGCGTTTTCAGCAACAACTAAGTCACTTTCAGGGAAAGCAGTTTGAAGGGTACCTCAAATAATCCTCTACTATAGTAACAAAGTACAGTACATAAGGCAAACACACGACTTAAGAGCTTGACCTCACCAAGGAAGACTTTGTACAAATTAAGTCCACGAAACCCAATTTTATGGTTTCCACCTTCCAGGTTCATATGCATGGCCAGGTTGTTGTAAAGCATATGGGTCAAGATTGAGTGAGCACTCTTTCTTTCTGGGTCTGGCACTGAAGTCCGAATGAAGCTTGATAGATAATCACACTAAAAGAAAAAGGACAACAATTACGGTTTGAAGACG
>CM060089.1:1440237-1516443 GCA_030522485.1 Stenchaetothrips biformis | reverse complement strand
CCTCCATAGTTTTAGCTCGATGAATTACCATTTCTTAAAAACATTGTTTTCAAGTCACAAGCTTCGAGAATCTCAAACACAAATGCCAGTTTCCCATTGATTAAAGCTGAAAAGCATTTGTTTATGCCTAGCATCGTGATTTTTCACAGTTTTAGCTCCATGCTTGACAGTGACTTTAAACGTAATTCGGAAGTCAGAGACTCTAGTGCCTTCTGCAAAAAGTCTTATTTTTGCATAAAATTAATTTTGAAATGCGTGTTTTTAAGCCTTGCCTTTCGATCCTGCATAGTTTTAGCTCGATTTGTGTGAAAGACTTAAGGGGATGTTTCTTGTCACAATCTACAAGGGCTTTCCACAAAATTCGCACTTTCTCAAGAATATAGGCAGAAAAGCGTGCTTTTAGGCTTTTTGTTGTAATCCTTTACAGCTTTAGCACGATGAATCACCATAGCTTTAAAACATTGTTCTCAAATCAGGCCACGACAAGCTCTAACAAAAAGGAGGGTCTTTAAAACAATATGCTCAAGTCACAAGCTACAAGAAGCTCAAACACAAAGGCCTGTTTTGCATTGATTTAAGCCGAAAAGCATTTTTTTATGCCTAGCATCGTGATCCCGCACAGTTTTAGCTCCATGCTTGGCAGTGACTTTTAAACATAATTCGGAAGTCAGAGACCTTCTGCAAAAAGGCGAATTTTTGCATAAAAGTAAGCCGACATGCGTGTTTTTATGCCTGGCCTTTCGATCTTGCATAGTTTTCGCTCAATTGGTGACAGATACTTCCGAGGATGGCCTTTGTCACAAGTTGTTAGTGCCTTCCACAAAAAATCGCATTTTCACACGAAAATAAGCAGAAAAGCGATCTGTTAGGCTTTTCGTTATAATCCTCCATAGTTTTAGCTCGATGAATCACCATAACTTTAAAACATTGTTCTCAAGTCACAAGCTTCGCGAATCTCAAACACAAATGCCAGTTTCCTATTGATTTAAGCTGAAAAACATTTGTTTATGCCTAGCTACGTGATCCCGCGCAGTTTTAGCTCCATGCTTGACAGTGACTTTCAAACATTATTCTGAAGTCAGAGGACTCTAGTGCCTGAGCCAGAAAGTCTCATTTTTTGCATAAAAGTAAGCCGACATGCGTGTTTTTAGGCTTTCTTTTCGATCCTGCATAGTTTTAGCTCCATGCTCGACAGTGACGTTCAAATATAATTCGTAAGTCACAAGATCTAAGTGCCTTCAACAGAAAGGCGCATTTTTGCATTAAAGTAAGCCGAAATGCGTGTTTTTAAGCCTGGCCTTTCGATGGTGCATGGTTTAATCTCGATTAGTAACAGAGACTTAAAAGGATGACTCTAGTCACAAGTTACAAGTGCCTTCAACAAAAAATAGCATTTTCACACGAAAATGAACAGAAAAGCGTGCTTTAAGGCTTTTCGTTGTAATCATACACAGTTTCAGCTTGATGAATTAACACAACCTTAAAACAATATGCTCAAGTCACAAGCTACAAGAAGCTCAAACACAAAGGCCTGTTTTGCATTGATTTAGGCCGAAAAGCATTTTTTTATGCCTAGCATCGTGATCCCCACAGTTTAGGCTCCATGCTGGACAGTAAATTCAAACATAATTCGGACGTCACAAGACTTAATTGCCATCAACAGATAGGCGCATTTTTGCATAAAAGATAGACCAAATGCGTCTGTTTAAGCCTTGCCTTTCGATCCTGCAAAGTTTAAGCTCGATTTGTGTAAGGCACCTTTGAGGGTGATTTTCGTCACAAGTTGTAAGTGCCTTACACAAAAAATCGCATTTTCACACGAAAATTGGCAGAAAAGCGTTATTTTAGGCTTTTCGTTGTAATCCTACACAGTTTCAGCTCGATGAATTAACATAACTTTAAAACAATATGCTCAAGTCACAAGCTACAAGAAGCTCAAACACAATGGCCAGTTTCTCGTTGATTTAAGCCGAAAAGCATTTGTATTTGCTTAGTATCGTGATCCCCACAGTTTAAGCTCAATGCTTCACAGTGAATTCAAACATAATTCGGAAGTCACAAGACACAAGTGCCATCAACAGAGAGGCGAATTTTTGCTTAAAAGATAGCCGAAATGAGTGTTTTTCAGCCTGGCCTTTCGATCTTGCATAGTTTTCGCTCAATTGGTGACAGATACTTATGGGGATGACTTTTGTCACAAGTTACAAGTGCCTTCAAAAAAAAAAAAAAATCGTATTTTCACACGAAAATTAGCAGAAAAGCGTTCTTTTAGGCTTTTCGTTATAATCCTCCATAGTTTTAGCTCGATGAATCACCATAACTTTAAAACATTGTTTTCAAGTCACAAGCTTCGAGAATCTCAAACATAACCTTAAAACAATATGCTCAAGTCACAAGCTTCAAGAAGCTCAAACACAAAGGCCAGTTTCACATTGATTTAGGCCGAAAAGCATTTATTTATGCCTAGCATCGTGAACCCGCACAGATTAAGCTCCATGCTTGACAGTGACTTTCAAACATAATTCGGAAGTCAGAAGACTCAAGTGCCTTCAAAAGAAAGTCTTATTTTTGCATTAGAGTAAGCCGATATGCGTGTTTTTAAGCCTGGCCTTTCAAACTTGCATAGTTTTTGCTTAATTGGAGACAGCTACTTATGAGGATGACTTTTGTCACAGATTACAAGTGCCTGCAAAAAAAAATAAAATCGCAGTTGCACACAAAAATAAGCAAAAAACGTGCTTTTTGCCTTTTTTTTGTAATCCTTCACAGTTTTAGCTCGATGAATCACCATAACTTTAAAACTTTGTTTTGATGTCACAAGCTTCGAGAATCTCAAACACAAATGTCAGTTTCCCATTGATTGAAGCTGAAAAGCATTTGTTTATGCCTAGCATCGTGATCCCGCGCAGTTTTAGCTCCATGCTTGACAGTGACTTTCAATCATAATTCGAGAGTCGAAAGACTCAAGTGCCTGCAACAGAAAGGCGCATTTTTGCATTAAACATAGCCGAAATGCATGTTTTTAAGCCTTGCCTTTCGAACCTGCATAGTTAAAGCTCGAGTTGTGGTAGGCACTTATGAGGATTACTCTTGTCACAAGCTACGAGGGCTCTCAACAATAAAATGCATTTTCACACGAAAATAAGCGGCGAAGCGTTCTTTTAGGCTTTTCGTTGCAATCCTACACAGTTTCAGCTCGATGAATCAACATAACTTAAAAACAATATGCTCAAGTCACAAGCTTTGAGAAGCTCAAACACAAAGACTAGTTTCGCATTGATATAGACCGAAAAGCACTTATTTATGCCTAGCATCGTGATCCCGCACAGTTTAAGCTCCATGCTTGACAGTGACTTTCAATCATAATTCGAGAGTCAGAAGACTTAAGTGCCTTCAAAAGAATGGCGCATTTTAGCACTAAAGAAAGCCGCAATGCGTGTTTTTATGCCTGGCCTTTCGATCTTGCATAGTTTTCGCTCAATTGGTGACAGATACTTATGAGGATGGCCTTTGTCACAAGTTGTTAGTGCCTTCCACAAAAAATCGCATTTTCACACGAAAATAAGCAGAAAAGCGTTCTTTTAGGCTTTTCGTTATAATCCTCCATAGTTTTAGCTCGATGAATCACCATAACTTTAAAACATTGTTCTCAAGTCACAAGCTTCGAGAATCTCAAACACAAATGCCAGTTTCCCATTGATTTAAGCTGAAAAGCATTTGTTTATGCCTAGCTACGTGATCCCGCGCAGTTTTAGCTCCATGCTTGACAGTGACTTTTAAACATAATTCTGAAGTCAGAGGACTCTAGTGCCTGAGCCAGAAAGTCTCATTTTTTGCATAAAAGTAAGCCGACATGCGTGTTTTTAGGCTTTCCTTTCGATCCTGCATAGTTTTAGCTCCATGCTTGACAGTGACGTTCAAATTTAATTCGTAAGTCACAAGATCTAAGTGCCTTCAACAGAAAGGCGCATTTTTGCATTAAAGTAAGCCGAAATGCGTGTTTTTAATCCTGGCCTTTCGATGGTGCATAGTTTAATCTCGATTGGTAACAGAGTCTTATAAGGATGACTCTAGTCACAAGTTACAAGTGCCTTCAACAAAAAATAGCATTTTCACACGAAAATGAACAGAAAAGCGTGCTTTAAGGCTTTTCGTTGTAATCCTACACAGTTTTAGCTCGATGAATTAACACAACCTTAAAACAATATGCTTAAGTCACAAGCTACAAGAAGCTCAAACACAAAGGCCTGTTTTGCATTGATTTAGGCCGAAAAGCATTTTTTTATGCCTAGCATCGTGATCCCCACAGTTTAGGCTCCATGCTGGACAGTGAATTCAAACATAATTCGGACGTCACAAGACTTAATTGCCATCAACAGAAAGGCGCATTTTTGCATAAAAGATAGCCCAAATGCGTGTGTTTAAGCCTTGCCTTTCGATCCTGCAAAGTTTAAGCTCGATTTGTGTTAGGCACCTTTGAGGGTGATTTTCGTCACAAGTTGTAAGTGCCTTACACAAAAAAATCGCATTTTCACACGAAAATTGGCAGAAAAGCGTTATTTTAGGCTTTTCGTTGTAATCCTACACAGTTTCAGCTCGATGAATTAACATAACTTTAAAACAATATGCTCAAGTCACAAGCTACAAGAAGCTCAAACACAATGGCCAGTTTCTCGTTGATTTAAGCCGAAAAGCATTTTTGTTTGCTTAGTATCGTGATCCCCACAGTTTAAGCTCAATGCTTCACAGTGAATTCAAACATAATTCGGAAGTCACAAGACACAAGTGCCATCAACAGAAAGGCGAATTTTTGCTTAAAAGATAGCCGAAATGAGTGTTTTTCAGCCTGGCCTTTCGATCTTGCATAGTTTTCGCTCAATTGGTGACAGATACTTATGGGGATGACTTTTGTCACAAGTTACAAGTGCCTTCAAAAAAAAAAAAATCGTATTTTCACACGAAAATTAGCAGAAAAGCGTTCTTTTAGGCTTTTCGTTATAATCCTCCATAGTTTTAGCTCGATGAATCACCATAACTTTAAAACATTGTTTTCAAGTCACAAGCTTCGAGAATCTCAAACATAACCTTAAAACAATATGCTCAAGTCACAAGCTTCAAGAAGCTCTAACACAAAGGCCAGTTTCACATTGATTTAGGCCGAAAAGCATTTATTTATGCCTGGCATCGTGAACCCGCACAGTTTAAGCTCCATGCTTGACAGTGACTTTCAATCATAATTCGAGAGTCAAAGACTCAAGTGCCTGCAACAGAAAGGCGCATTTTTGCATTAAACATAGCCGAAATGCATGTTTTTAAGCCTTGCCTTTCGAACCTGCATAGTTAAAGCTCGAGTTGTGGTACGCACTTATGAGGATTACTCTTGTCACAAGCTACGATGGCTCTCAACAATAAAATGCATTTTTACACGAAAATAAGTGGCGAAGCGTTCTTTTAGGCTTTTCGTTGCAATCCTACACAGTTTCAGCTCGATGAATCAACATAACTTAAAAACAATATGCTCAAGTCACAAGCTTTGAGAAGCTCAAACACAAAGACTAGTTTCGCATTGATATAGACCGAAAAGCACTTATTTATGCCTAGCATCGTGATCCCGCACAGTTAAAGCTCCATGCTTGACAGTGACTTTCAATCATAATTCGAGAGTCAGAAGACTCAAGTGCCTTCAACAGAATGGCGCATTTAAGCACTAATGAAAGCCGCAATGCGTGTTTTTCTGCCTGGCCTTTCGATCTTGCATAGTTTTCGCTCAATTGGTGACAGATACTTCTGAGGATGGCCTTTGTCACAAGTTGTTAGTGCCTTCCACAAAAAATCGCATTCTCACAAAAAATTAGCAGAAAATTAGCAAGCTTCGAGAATCTCAAACACAAATGCCAGTTTCCCATTGATTTAAGCTGAAAAGCATTTGTTTATGCCTAGCATCGTGATTCTTCACAGTTTTAGCTCCATGCTTTGCAGTGACTTTCAAACATAATTCGGAAGTCAGAGACCTTCTGCAAAAAGTCTTATTTTTGCATAAAATTAATCTGAAATGCGTGTTTTTAAGCCTTGCCTTTCGATCCTGCATAGTTTTAGCTCGATTTGTGTGAAAGACTTAAGAGGATGTTTCTCGTCACAATCTATTAGGGCTTTCCACAAAAATCGCACTTTCTCAAGAATATAAGCAGAAAAGCGTGCTTTTAGGCTTTTTGTTGTAATCCTATACAGCTTTAGCTCGATGAATCACCATAACTTTAAAACATTGTTCTCAAATCAGGCCACGACAAGCTCTAACAAAAAGGAGGGTTTCGCATTGATTTAAGCCGAAAGGCATTAGATTATGCATAGCATCGTGATCCCGCACAGTTTTATCTCCATGCTTGAAAGTGAATTCAAACATAATTCGGAAGTCACAAAACTCAAGTGCTAGCAACAGAAAGGCGCATTTTTGCATAGAAGATAGCCGAAATGCGTGTTTTTAAGCCTGGCCTTTCGATCTTGCATAGTTTTCGCTCAATTGGTGACAGATACTTCTGAGGATGGCCTTTGTCACAAGTTGTTAGTGCCTTCCACAAAAAATCGCATTTTCACACGAAAATAAGCAGAAAAGCGTTCTTTTAGGCTTTTCGTTATAATCTTCCATAGTTTTAGCTCGATGAATCACCATAACTTTAAAACATTGTTCTCAAGTCACAAGCTTCGAGAATCTCAAACACAAATGCCAGTTTCCTATTGATTTAAGCTGAAAAACATTTGTTTATGCCTAGCTACGTGATCCCGCGCAGTTTTAGCTCCATGCTTGACAGTGACTTTCAAACATTATTCTGAAGTCAAAGGACTCTTGTGCCTGAGCCAGAAAGTCTCATTTTTTGCATAAAAGTAAGCCAACATGCGTGTTTTTAGGCTTTCTTTTCGATCCTGCATAGTTTTAGCTCCATGCTTGACAGTGACGTTCAAATTTAATTCGTAAGTCACAAGATCTAAGTGCCATCAACAGAAAGGCGCATTTTTGCATTAAAGTAAGCCGAAATGCGTGTTTTTAAGCCTGGCCTTTCGATCTTGCATAGTTTTCGCTCAACTGGTGACAGATACTTATGAGGATGGCCTTTGTCACAAGTTGTAAGTGCCTTCTACAAAAAATAGCATTTTCACACGAAAATTAGCAGAAAAGCGTTCTTTTAGGCTTTTCGTTATAATCCTCTATAGTTTTAGCTCGATGAATCACCATTTCTTAAAAACATTGTTTTCAAGTCACAAGCTTCGAGAATCTCAAACACAAATGCCAGTTTCCCATTGAGTTAAGCTGAAAAGCATTTGTTTATGCCTAGCATCGTGATTCTTCACAGTTTTAGCTCCATGCTTGACAGTGACTTTCAAACGTAATTCGGAAGTCAGAGACTCTAGTGCCTTCTGCAAAAAGTCTTATTTTTGCATAAAATTAATCTGAAATGCGTGTTTTTAAGCCTTGCCTTTCGATCCTGCATAGTTTTAGCTCGATTTGTGTGAAAGACTTAAGAGGATGTTTCTTGTCACAATCTACAAGGGCTTTCCACAAAAATCGCACTTTCTCAAGAATATAGGCAGAAAAGCGTGCTTTTAGGCTTTTTGTTGTAATCCTATACAGCTTTAGCACGATGAATCACCATAACTTGAAAACATTGTTCTCAAATCAGGCCACGACAAGCTCTAACAAAAAGGAGGGTAGCCGAAATGAGTGTTTTTCAGCCTGGCCTTTCCATCTTGCATAGTTTTCGCTTAATTGGTGACAGATACTTATGGGGATGACTTTTGTCACAAGTTACAAGTGCCTACAAAAAAAAATCGTATTTTCACACGAAAATTAGCAGAAAAGCGTTCTTTTAGGCTTTTCATTATAATTCTCCATAGTTTTAGCTCGATAATTCACCATAACTTTAAAACAATATGCTCAAGTCACAAGCTACAAGAAGCTCAAACACAAAGGCCTGTTTTGCATTGATTTAGGCCGAAAAGCATTTTTTATGCCTAGCATCGTGATTCTTCACAGTTTTAGCTCCATGCTTGGCAGTGACTTTTAAACATAATTCGGAAGTCAGAGACCTTCTGAAAAAAGTCTTATTTTTGCATAAAATAAATCTGAAATGCGTGTTTTTAAGCCTTGCCTTTCGATCTTGCATAGTTTTCGCTCAATTGGTGACAGATACTTCTGAGGATGGCCTTTGTCACAAGTTGTTAGTGCCTTCCACAAAAAAACGCATTTTCACACGAAAATTAGCAGAAAAGCGTTCTTTTAGGCTTTTCGTTATAATCTTTCATAGTTTTAGCTCGATGAATCACTATAACTTTAAAACATTGTTCTCAAGTCACAAGCTTCGAGAATCTCAAACACAAATGCCAGTTTCCTATTGATTTAAGCTGAAAAACATTTGTTTATGCCTAGCTACGTGATCCCGCGCAGTTTTAGCTCCATGCTTGACAGTGACTTTCAAACATTATTCTGAAGTCAAAGGACTCTAGTGCCTGAGCCAGAAAGTCTCATTTTTTGCATAAAAGTAAGCCGACATGCGTGTTTTTAGGCTTTCTTTTCGATCCTGCATGGTTTTAGCTCCATGCTTGACAGTGACGTTCAAATTTAATTCGTAAGTCACAAGATCTAAGTGCCTTCAACAGAAAGGCAAATTTTTGCATTAAAGTAAGCCGAAATGCGTGTTTTTAAGCCTGGCCTTTCGATGGTGCATAGTTTAATCTCGATTGGTAACAGAGTCTTATAAGGATGACTCTAGTCACAAGTTACAAGTGCCTTCAACAAAAACTAGCATTTTCACACGAAAATGAACAGAAAAGCGTGCTTTAAGGCTTTTCGTTGTAATCCTACACAGTTTCAGCTCGATGAATTAACACAACCTTAAAACAATATGCTCAAGTCACAAGCTACAAGAAGCTCAAACACAAAGGCCTGTTTTGCATTGATTTAGGCCGAAAAGCATTTTTTTATGCCTAGCATCGTGATCCCCACAGTTTAGGCTCCATGCTGGACAGTGAATTCAAACATAATTCGGACGTCACAAGACTTAATTGCCATCAACAGAAAGGCGCATTTTTGCATAAAAGAAAGCCGAAATGCGTGTTTTTTAGCCTGGCCTTTCGATCTTGCAAAGTTTAAGCTCAATTAGTGACAGATACTTATGGGGATGACTTTTGTCACAAGTTACAAGTGCCTTCAAAAAAAAAATCGTATTTTCACACAAAAATTAGCAGAAAAGCGTTCTTTTAGGCTTTTCGTTATAATCCTCCATAGTTTTAGCTCGATGAATCACCATAACTTTAAAACATTGTTTTCAAGTCACAAGCTTCGAGAATCTCAAACATAACCTTAAAACAATATGCTCAAGTCACAAGCTTCAAGAAGCTCAAACACAAAGGCCAGTTTCACATTGATTTAGGCCGAAAAGCATTTATTTATGCCTAGCATCGTGAACCCGCACAGTTTCAGCTCCATGCTTGACAGTGACTTTCAAATTTAACTCGGAAGTCAGAAGACTCAAGTGCCTTCAAAAGAAAGTCTTATTTTTGCATTAGAGTAAGCCGATATGCGTGTTTTTAAGCCTGGCCTTTCAAACTTGCATAGTTTTTGCTTAATTGGAGACAGCTACTTATGAGGATGACTTTTGTCACAGATTACAAGTGCCTGCAAAAAAAAATAAAATCGCAGTTGCACACAAAAATAAGCAAAAAACGTGCTTTTTGCCTTTTTTTTGTAATCCTTCACAGTTTTAGCTCGATGAATCACCATAACTTTAAAACTTTGTTTTGATGTCACAAGCTTCGAGAATCTCAAACACAAATGACAGTTTCCGATTGATTTAAGCTGAAAAGCATTTGTTTATGCCTAGCATCGTGATCCCGCGCAGTTTTAGCTCCATGCTTGACAGTGACTTTCAATCATAATTGGAGAGTCGAAAGACTCAAGTGCCTTCAACAGAAAGGCGCATTTTTGCATTAAACATAGCCGAAATGCATGTTTTTAAGCCTTGCCTTTCGAACCTGCATAGTTAAAGCTCGAGTTGTGGTAGGCACTTATGAGGATTACTCTTGTCACAAGCTACGAGGGCTCTCAACAATAAAATGCATTTTTACACGAAAATAAGCGGAGAAGCGTTCTTTTAGGCTTTTCGTTGCAATCCTACACAGTTTCAGCTCGATGAATCAACATAACTAAAAAACAATATGCTCAAGCAACGAGCTTTGAGAAGCTCAAACACAAAGACTAGTTTCGCATTGATATAGACCGAAAAGCACTTATTTATGCCTAGCATCGTGATCCCGCACAGTTTAAGCTCCATGCTTGACAGTGACTTTCAATCATAATTAGAGAGTCAGAAGACTCAAGTGCCTTCAACAGAATGGCGCATTTAAGCACTAAAGAAAGCCGAAATGCGTGTTTTTATGCCTGGCCTTTTGATCTTGCATTGTTTTCGCTCAATTGGTGACAGATACTTATGAGGATGGCCTTTGTCAAAAGTTGTTAGTGCCTTGCACAAAAAATCGCATTTTCACACGAAAATCAGCAGAAAAGCGTTCTTTTAGGCTTTTCGTTAAAATCCTCCATAGTTTTAGCTCGATGAATCACCATAACTTTAAAACATTGTTCTCAAGTCACAAGCTTCGTGAATATCAAACACAAATGACAGTTTCCTATAGATTTAAGCTGAAAAGCATTTGTTTATGCCTTGCTACGTGATCCCGCGCAGTTTTAGCTCCATGCTTGACAGTGACTCTCAATCATAATTCGAGAGTCGAAAGACTCAAGTGCCTTCAACAGACAGGCGCATTTTTGAATTAAACATAGCCGAAATAAATGTTTTTAAGCCTTGCCTTTCAAACCTGCATAGTTTAAGCTCGAGTTGTGGTAGGCACTTACGAGGATTACTCTTGTCACAAGCTCCGAGGGTCCTCAACAATAAAATGCATTTTCACACGAAAATAAGCGGAGAAGCGTTCTTTTAGGCTTTTCGTTGCAATCCTACACAGTTTGAGATCGATGAATCAACATAACTTGAAAACAATATGCTCAAGTCACAAGCTTCGAGACGCTCAAACACAAAGTCGAGTTTTTCATTGATTTAAGCCGAAAAGCACTTATTTATGCCTAGCATCGTGATCATGCACAGTTTAAGCTCCATGCTTGACTTCCATGCTTCGCGACGCCCAAACACAAAGTCCAGTTTCGCATTGATTTAAGCCGAAAAGCACTAATTTGTTCCTAGCATCATGATCCCGCACGGTTTAAGCTCCATGCTTGACAGTGAATTCAAACATAACTGAGACGTCACAAGACTCAATTGCCGTCAACAGAAAGGTGCATTTTTGCATAAAAGATGGCCGATATGCGTGTCTTTAAGCGTAGCCTTTCGATTGTGCATAGTTGTAGCTTGATTTGTATTAGGCACCCTTGAGGATGACTGTTGTCATAAATTACAAGTGCCTTCAACAAAAAAAATCACATTTTCACACTTTAATAAGCCGAAAAGCGTTATTTTAGGCTTTTCGTTGTAATCCTTCAAAGTTTTAGCTCGATGAATCAACAAAACTTAAAAAAAAAAAATTTCAGAAGTCATGCCTACGAGAAGCTCAAACCAAAAAGCCAGTTTCGGATTGATTGAAGCCGAAAAGCATTTTTTTATGCCTAGCATCGTGATCCCGCACAGTTTAAGCTCCATGCTTGACAGTGAATTCAAACATAATTCGACAGTCAGAAGCCCCAAGTGCCTTCAACAGAATGGCGCATTTTTGCACTAAAGAAAGCCGAAATGCGAATTTTTAATCCTGGCCTTTCGATGCAGCATACTTTAAGCTCGATTTGTGTTAGGCACTTATGAGGATGACTCTTGTCACAACCTACGAGGGCTCTAAACAAAAAAACGCATTTTCACACGAAAAAAAGCGGAGAAGCGTTCTTTTACGCTTTTCGTTGCAATCCTACACAGTTTCAGCTCGATAAATCAACATAACTTAAAAACAATATGCTCAAGTCACAAGCTTCGAGAAGCTCAAACACAAAGTCCAGTTTCGCATTGATATAAGCCGTAAAGCACCTATGTATGCATAGCATCGTGATTCTGCACAGTTTTGGCTCCAGGCTTGACAGTGAATTCAAACATAATTCGGAAGTCACAAGACTCATGTGCCATCAACAGAAAGAAGCATATATACATAAAAGTAGGAGTAAATGCGTGTTTTTAAGCCTGGCCTTTTGATCCTGCATACTTAAAGCTCGATTTGTGTTAGGCACTGATGAGGATGACTATTTTCACCAGCTACAAGGGGTTTCAACAAAAAATCGCATTTTCACACGAAAATAAGCTGAAAAGCGTTCTTTTAGGCCCTTCGTTGCAATCCTACACAGTTTGAGATCGATGAATCAACTTAACTTGAAAACAATATGCTCAAGTCACAAGCTTCGAGACGCTCAAACACAAAGTCCAGTTTCGCATTGATTTAAGCCGAAAAGCACTTATTTATGCCTAGCATCATGATCCCGCACGGTTTAAGCTCCATGCTTGACGGTGAATTCAAACATAATTCAGACGTCACAAGACTCAGTTACCATCAACAGAAAGGAGCATTTTTGCATAAAAGTAGGACTAAATGCGTGTTTTTAAGCCTGGCCTTTTGATCCTGCATACTTTAAGCTCGATTTGTAATAGGCACTGATGAGGATGACTATTTTCACAAGCTACAAGGGCTTGTAACAAAAAATCGCATTTTCACACGAAAATAAGCAGAGAAGCGTTCTTTTAGGCTTTTCGTTGCAATCCTACACAGTTTCAGCTCGATGAATCAACATAACTTAAAAACAATATGCTCAAGTCACAAGCTTCGAGAAGCTCAAACATAAAGTCCAGTTTCGCATTGATATAAGCCGTAAAGCACCTATGTATGCATAGCATCGTGATTCTGCACTGTTTTGGCTCCATGCTTGACAGTGAATTCAAACATTATTCGGAAGTCACAAGACCCAAGTGCCATCAACAGAAAGGAGCATTTTAGCATAAAAGTAGGTCTAAATGCCTGTTTTTAAGCCTGGCCTTTTGATCCTGCATACTTTAGGCTCCTCTATAAACAGTTAATAAACTTGAAGGCGTTCGGTTGCCCCCCGCTGGCTATGCTCCCCCCACTCTGGGGCGTGTGCCTGAACGACGCACACATGGAAAACTTCAACTATAGGTGCGCCAGTGCAATCGCACGCAGAGTGGGGCTACGGCTTGATTTCCATTTCGCCAGCAACAGCTTGGCTTAGGCCAGCAACAATGCCACATTTTGTTCCTAAAAATTCACAATAATCCAAAAAAAAAAACATTATGATACAAAACCCTAAAAACTAATATAACACAAAATAACAAAAAAATAACAGGAAAAGTGGCGATACACAACCACAGTGTTCCAACCCCGAGGGATTCCCTCAGCATGCCACGGCCAGCAAGGTACGAGGGGAGGGGGACTCGACCTGCCGCCGGCTTCCCTTATGCAAATCAGCCAGCGACGAAGTACACACACGCTCCGAGAGATGGCGCGCACCACAGCGCGGCGCGCGGCTCAGCACGGCACGGCCGGCTGGCGGCGCGACCGCGACACTGGCGTGAAAGTTCAAATCGTGGAGCGCAGGGCAGATGCCCATTGGTGATGGCGCCTTCAGGCGACCTCACCTAGCAAAAGGCCCCATTGGTAAAACAAGTCCTGACTTGAAGGAAACAAATTGCGTTGCGTTAGGTTGGGTTAGGTTAGGCGGGTTGGGTTAAGTTAGGTTGGGTTAGGCGAGGTGACAATGGGTATTCAAGATGGCGGCGGGTTGGGTTAGGATAGGTGGGTTTGGTTAGGTTGGGTTAGGTTAGGCTCAGCCAAGATGGCGGCATGTTCGAAGGGGTATTCAAGATGGCGGCGGGTTGGTTAGACCCAGCCAAGATGGCGGCATGTACGGATGGGTATTCAAGATGGCGGCGGGTTGGGTTAGGTTGGGTTAGAATAGGCTCAGCCAACATGGCGGCATGTCCGAATGGGTATTCAAGATGGCGGCGGGTTGGGTTAGGTTGGTTTAGGTTAGACTCAGCCAAGATGGCGGCATGTACGGATGAGTATCAACACGGAGCAGAATGGTATGGAGGAACGGCTATGCACGAAAACCGAACTACCTTTCGCGGCGGCAGTTGGAGCTTGCTCCGCCCGCCACCACGCGGCGCTCGCGTCGTTATGGCTCTGCTCCGGCCGCTGGGCGCCTTTGCCAGCCACAGTGAGGCATGGACCGGGGACGGTTTTTCGGCTTTAGGTCCTAAACCGTTCAAATTAGAGGGGTAGAGTAAGCGAGGCGATTGTAGGTCTCAGTTTAAGCTACAATCGGCTTGCTTAGTATACCCCTCTAACTTCAACGGTTCAGGAGGAAGTAGTGGAAAACCATCTCCCTCCGGTACCTCCAGCTAAATCTGGCTTTATCTTTAGCAAGCCTTAAATTTAACATTTTGAAAAAAAAAAGTAATTTAGCAACCTAAAAGTAATTTTTGCCGTTATAACTGGTAGTTTTTTTTGGCGGTTGTCGTTTGATCGGTATAGTTGCTATGAAAAATGTGTTTCGTTTTTGGTTGTGGTTACGGTACTGACACTCAATTTAAACACAGCTAATCGTGTTATCCTTATGATAAATATTTGCAAATTTTCCACAGATCATTTTCAAATCATTCAGAATATATGATTGTCAACTATGGTGTTTTGAGCACTAGTACAGAACATAAGTTATCACTTAAAAATAATATTTGAATTAATTAATAATTGAGTTTTATTGTATCATATTGTGTGGCCTGTTTCAGTGTATTTTCCACACAATGAACATGTTTCATTTGCATATTACTTCTTATGGTATATTTTTATATTTTCATCACAATGCTCTTTCAAATATTATAAAATTACCCTACTGAATAAAATATTTCTCTTACCAATGTGTCAGTACCATTATCACAACCAAAAACGAAACCCATCCTTCATAGCAACTATAACGACAACCGACAAAAAAAACTACCAGTTATAACGGCAAAAATTACTTTTAGGTTGCTAAATTTTTTTTTCAAAATGTTTAATTTAAGGCTTGCTAAAGATATAGGCAGATTTAGCTGGAGGTACCGGAGGGAGATGGTTTTCCACTACTTCCTCCTAAGCCGTTGAAGCTAGAGGGGTATACTAAGCGAGCCGATTGTAGCTTAAACTGAGACCTACAATCGCCTCGCTTACTCTACCCCTCTTATTTGAACGGTTTAGGACCTAAAGCCGAAAAACCGTCCCCGGTCCATGCCTCACTGTGGCTGGCAAAGGCGCCTAGCGGCCAGAGCAGAGCCATAACGACGCGAGCGCCGCGTGGTGGCGGGCGGAGCAACTACCAACTGCCGCCGCGAAAGGTAGTTCGCCGGCCCTATCCCGCTGGGCCTGACCCGTTCCTCCATACCATTCTGCTCCGTGGTATCAAGATGGCAGCGGGTTGGGTTAGGTTAGGCCCAGCCAAGATGGCGGCATGTCGGGATGGGTATTCAAGATGGCGGCATGTCCGGATGGGTATTACTTACTGCAAAGGCAAGGCCTAAAATCACGCATTTCGGCTATCTTTTATGCAAAAATTCGCCTTTCTGTTGATGGCATTTGAGTCTTGTGACTTCCGAATTAAGTTTGAATTTAATGTAAAGCATGGAGCTTAAACTGTGCGGGATCACGATGCTAGGCATAAACAAATGCTTTTCGGCTTAAATCATCGCGAAACTGGCCTTTTTGTTTGAGCTTCTCATAGGCCGTGACTTCATAATAATGTTTTAAAGTTATGTTGATTCATCGAGGTAAAACTGTGTAGGATTACAACAAAAAGCGTAAAAGCACGTTGTTTTGCTTATTTTAGTGTGAAAATGCGGTTTTGTGTTGAAGGCACTTGTTACTTGTGACAAGAGTCATCCTTTTAAGTCACTGTCACCAATCGAGCTAAAACTAGGCACGATAGAAAGGCCAGGCATAACAACACGCATTTCGGCTTACTTTTATGGAAAAATGCGACTTTCTATTGAAGGCACTTGAGTCTTGTGATTTACGAATTATGTTTGAAAGTCACTGTCAAGCATGGAGCTAAAACTATGCAGGATCGAAAGGCAAGGCTTAAAAACACGCATTTCGGCTTACTTTTATACAAACAAAGTGACTTTCTGTTGAAGGCACTTGTAACTTGTGACAAGACAACTTGGGACAAGAGTAATCCTCATAAGTCACTGTCACCAATTAAGCTTAAACTATGCAGGATCGAAAGGCCAGGCTTATAAACACGCATTTCAGCATACTTTTATGCAAAAATTCGCCTTTCTGTTGATGGCACTTGGGTCTTGTGACTTCCGAATTATGTTTGAATTCACTGTCAAGCATGGAGCTTAAACTGTGCGGGATCACGATGCTAGGCATAAACAAATGCCGTTCGGCTTAAATCAATGCGAAACTGGCTTTTTTGTTGGAGCTTGTCGAAGCTTGGGACTTGACGATATTGTTTTCAAGTTATGTTGAATATCGAGCTAAAACTGTGTAGGATTCCATCGAAAACCCGAAGAGCACGCTTTTCTGCTTATTTGCGTGAGAAAATACGATTTTTTTTGTTGAAAGCTTTTGTAGCTTGTGACAAGAATCATCCTCATATGTCTCTAACACAAATCGAGCTAAAACTATGCAGGATCGAAAGGCAAGGCCTAAAGACCCGCATTTCGGCTATCGTTAATGCAAAAATGCGCCTTTCTGTTGATGGCACTAGAGTCTTGTGACTTCCGAATTATGTTTGAATTCACTTTCAAGCATGGAGCTAAAACTGTGCGGGATCACGATCTGAGCTGTTGTCGGAACACCTTTGAAGACTGAGCTTATGTTCAAGCCCCTCTGAAGACTGAGCTGTTCTTCTTAGTAGGTATCGGACTGGCTCAAAACTCTTGCGTTATCGGGTGAGATCGCTTATGAAATATATGATATTTGACCGAGGTAGGGGAATTCCATGTATAGACACAAGGCCTGTGGTGTCCCATGTGATCGGTGAACCCGCTGTTGACAAGTAATCGTGTATTTTGACCGCCTGTACTTGGTACGATTTAGGGATCACTGATAAAAGTTCTTGTCGCAGTGGGCCAACAAGTGTTGGGCGGGCTCTTCTTCGGATTCTGATTTAACTTCAATGGGTACGGGTTTGCGTGATTCGTTGGCGAAGTAAAGGTAACGTTGGAGCACCTCATTGTTCTTTTTCCACTTTTCTGAGTCGTGGGCGTACTCTGTTTTGAGAATGTTGTTCCTTTCCTCTATCGAGGGCCCCCATTTGTGTATATGAGATAGAAGGGGTGGGGTCCTTCAACCTTTCCATACTTTCGTATGGTATAAGAATTTTGTGTTTGGCGTGAGTCATTGGAACAGGCTAGGAAGCACTGATGCTACAGCTGACAACAATAAAGGTAGAAACGATCCACCGTGTTGAACAAGACGACGTTTTTTCGTCCGCCAACCCTCACCTTTTTGGGCTTATTGACGTAAAATATCACGATATTCCCTAAGTCTGTTACGTTGATCGGGTGTAAGAGGTATGTTGCCCAAAAGTAAATTGTCACAGATTTCGCAAATAGCATAAACAATGGGTTTGTCAGCACTGTGGAGGACTGCTTTGCGCAGATTGGGTTTAGCAGACTGGAGGACTTGTAGAACAGCGTGGTGTGTCTTGACTCTAGGAGCCATGATCAAGTAATGCTTCTCATTTGGTCGTGTCTCGCCCTTATATAGCTTGGAAGAGTCCAAGTCCGTTGGTAAGGAGATCGGCCGATAGGTGGCGCCAGTGTTGCTCGCGATTAGGTATAAAAGGAGGTGTTTACACGCATGACTCACACTTCTCCATAGCTCGTCAATGAGTACGGACCCACAACGAAAAAAAATAATGATAAAGCATACGCCAACTAGCACTCAGTTGCACCTAAATGGACACACATATTACAAAAGAGACACTAACAACGGCAAAATATACTGGAAATGCGTTCAATTCAGAAGTGAGCAGTGTGGAGCTACAGCCATAACCCACCAATCTACTCGTGGCGTCGAAGTCATGAAAAAAGGAGTACACTCACACCCACCTAAACCTACTTCAGACGAACAGGAATCCGAAATAGAGAGGGATGAGCCTTTTCGACGGTCCCTATCGATAGGCGTGTAGCTCTGAGCGGCGAAAACATACGCGCGCAAGTCCGTCCGCCGCCTCCAAACAGTCGTATCTTGGCTGGGCCGGGACAAACCGCGCTATCTTTGCATCATTTCCTATCTAGATAGCGCGCTTTGTCGCGCCCCGGCCGAGATACGATGGTTTGTCCCGGGCGGACGTACTTGCGCGGTTACGTTCGCGCCGATCAGAGTTGCGCGCCTATCGATAGGGACCGTCGTTTTGAGTCCTCTCATTCAGCCTTGGCTAGCGAACATAGTGACGACACAAGTGATGATGAAGACAGTGAGAGTGAGCAAAGTGATGATTCCAGCTCCGAAGAGAGCGAGAGAGAAGGAAAGCAGTGGGAATCGTGGGAAGAGGAGACAGATGTCGAGGAAATGGACGCGGAAGATGACGATATGGATACCGCAGACGGGTCCGATGATGAGAGTGAAAATGATGAATTAAGTGAATCGGATAGTGTGACACTCCTCATGACAAAATTGAAACTGCACAAAAAAGCTATGAGCAATCTCAGTACCGAGAGTGGTCCCGTTAGAGAAGCTATCTTGCAAGAAGCCTCCAAGGATCTTATTTGCTTTCTTTGTGAAATTTGTTGGAACCTACTAAATGGGTACTTTGACCTTAAAGAGCACGAAAAAAATATACTTAGACTTTTCATAGAGGATATACGAGCAATGACAGATGAATATATAAGTTGGCCGCATAAAAAAGAATCACTCGTGGAGCGGGCACGCGATCCATTCATACCCATCCTTTTAAATGTTCTCCTACCCCACCTCACATAGGCCCTTCCAAAATATCCCTTTGTCCTGCCATTCTGAAAGCCAAGCAAACGGGTAGTGGAATGCACCGACCGCAACCAACACAGAAAAAAATTATCACATCCAAATTCAAACACCAAGTGAAAACCCAAAAAATAAAATCAAAACCGCCTTCTTTTTCAAGTAGTTGGAAATCAAGGGGGGACCGCTTCTCCTGGAAAACATGGTAAAGAGCTAAAAAGCCCCGAAAATAAGTGCCAATTTTGTGCCAATCCGGTTCCAATAGTGCCAATTTTGTGCCAATTTTTTTCCAATAGTGCCAATTTTGTGCCAATCCTTTTCCAATAGTGCCAATTTTGTGCCAATCCTGTTCCAAAAGTGCCAATTTTGTGCCAATCCTGTTCCAAAAGTGCCAATTTTGTGCCAATCCTGTTCCAAAAGTGCCAATCCTGTTCCAATAGTGCCAATTTTGTGCCAATTCTGTTCCAAAAGTGCCAATTTTGTGCCAATCCTGTTCCAAAAGTGCCAAAATAGCGAATACTTCCACCTTATTCCTCAACCCCAACCACATAAACCCCACACTCTATAGCCCCCCACCCAATTTACCCCCAAATTCTCCCTCCCCCCACCCCCACACACCCCACCCGGCGCAGGGGAGATGCTGGTTAGGCCCCTTAAAAAAACATTTTATTTTGTACGCTGCAACACCACCTCGCGGTCCCGGCTCGACAGGGCGCGGTTCCCCCTCCATTGGCGGCGGCCCGCAACGGCGCGGCGCGAAAATTCAAACGCAGTAAACGGCATTCCCCGGACTCGGCGCGGCATTCCCGGACGGTCCCCGGGCGCGGTGGACCAAGGTTGGGCTCGGAAAAGTAGGCGACCTAAAATGTTACAACGTGTCATGTTACAATGTCCCACCAGGGGCGGATCCAGAGGGGTAGGTTAGGTTGATTGAGAGGTGTCTGGGTTAGGGGTGGCTGAGTTTAGGGGTAGGTTAGGGGTGGCTGGGTTAGGGGGTGGGTTAGGGGTGGCAAAGGAGGGGAGGGGATAGGTTGGGTTAGGGGAGGAAAAGGAGAGGAGGGGTTAGGTTGGGTTAGGCCCGCCCAAGATGACGACCCCTTAGGTTAGGTGTTAGGTTAGGCCCGCCCAAGATGGTGGGGAGGGGAGGGGGATGTCTGAATGTCCTATCCATAGGTTAGGTGTTGGGTTAGGCCCGCCCAAGATGGCGGGGAGGGGGATGTCTGAATGGGGGATCAAAATGGCGCATGTCTGAATGGGGGATCTTTACTACTGGTGCCTCTTTAAACACGGTGCCTGGTTTGTCTAAATCAGCAAGGCGGTATGCCTTTCTGTCTTCACAGTAGCCAACCAGAATGAAGGGCTTCGACTTGGGCTCCAACTTAGTACGATGCTTGTGCTCAAGTGAGAAGGCCTTGCTTCCAAACATTCGAAGGTGTGAAACATCAATCTTGCGACCAGTCCATGCTTCTTCTGGGACTTTGCCTTCCAGGGCAGATGTTGGTGAACGATTCTTCAGGTAGGTGGCGGTCAAGACAGCCTCCCCCCAGAACTTCACTCCAAGTTGTGACTCCAAAAGCAGACATCTCGCTTTCTCAGCAACCGTTCTGTTGGAACGCTCCGATACTCCATTTTGCTCTGGGCAATATGGTGCTGACGTCTGGTGGACGATCCCATTCTTCCGCAAGAAATCCTCAAACCTTGCATGGGTGTATTCCGTTCCATTGTCGCTTCTGATCGCTAGGATCTTCTCTCCAGATTGGTTCTCAACTAGCTGCTTGAATTTCAGAAACTTCTCAAATGTTTGAGACTTGGACTGCAAAAGATAAATCCATGATTTCCTTGTACAATCATCAGTCAGGTTCAAAATATACCTTGCACCAGAGAAGGAAGGGATGATTGAGGGTCCCATCAAATCGGTGTGGACAATCTCAAGACGCTTCGATGCTCTGAACTTGGCTTGCTTCGGAAAGCTCTTCTTGACCATTTTTCCCTCCAGGCAAGTCTCACATGGTGCAGCATTTCCACTGATGTGGCCGATTCCAGTCACAAGCCTGGTGGCACGAGACAAGCCTTGATGATGAAGATGCCCCATTCTACGATGCCACAACTCCGAAGTATCCTGGATAGGTTTTCCAGCTTCAACAGGCATTCGTGTCACTGAGGCTAAATTAGCCCACTCCACGGGGTCACATTCAACAACAAAAAGCCCTCCTTTGCTTGATTGGCCTCTTCTTTTGGCACTCAGCAACACCTCTTGAGTTCTAATCATAGCTTGCTCCTTAATAAAAAAAAATCTATGACATGATTTCTGATAAAGGTAAGATTCTTGAACTTGAACTATCTTTGTTTCTATAAAGATGAGCAAGTTCATCTCCAGAACTGACTACGATGCTAGGGTTAGGTTCACTATCAGAAGTAGAGGACTCAGATGAGGAGTCGGAAGGAGCTTTTGGAGTATGTTGAGGGTCTTGATGGGGTGGATGGACTTGAGGGGGTTGAGGGTTTTGATGGACTTGAGTACCTTGAGCAGCTTCAGCTATAACTTGAGTGACAATTCGATCTGTTGCTTTTGTTTGGGGGGTTGACATGTTCAGCTTCTTCCTGAAAATAAGAGGACCAAACAAATGTTATCCCACTGCAACCAACATTAAAAAAAAAAATTATTTTCAGTTTGCATCATTAAATCACCTCAGTGGAAAGACTGTTTCTTACCTTGCTGGCTCTTTGAGACTCCTTGGAATCCTCACCTTCGCCTTAGTGGCGGATTGTTTCTTTTCTTTAGTGCTTTTTCTGTCTTTCTTCGGGATTTTCACATTTGGGGTGACAGTTTGCCCCAGTCTGGGAGCCGCTGCCTCCCATGTTTTGTAGAGGCGATGACTTACATCAGACAACTCAGACCCAATCTTAGCCATAAGTTGTGACCCATTATCTCTTATGACCTGCACCTGTTTCAATGCCAGTTCGTCTGTGGGAAAGCGCTCTAAATGCTTCTGTAACTCCTTCTCCCTTCTTGCTAAAAATTCGGCAAAGTAAACTGTAAATCATAACAAATCACAAAGATTAAAATTTAGGACAAATTCAATACGTATTACAAAGGAATAATGGTACACTATCAACTTACCATTTGCAACATCTAAAAATTCTCTGGTGAAGGGTTTGAATTTGTCATAGCGTGGGATTAATCGGTAAAGCATTGCATCATGTTCACCATACAGGCCACGAAGGAGGGCAGTGCACCACTCTGGCAGGTCTCCACAGGTATTCATCCTGCGCCAGCATATTTCTGCGCAGTACATGTTGGTTCCCAGTAGTACCTGAAGCAGGATTGGAACCAAATAAGCACCAAAGCAGAGAGAGCGCCAGTTTCACATTCAATAGTTAGACATGCTTACTTTTCCGTCTTTAACCTCCTTCCCGTAAACAAGTGGCTTTGCAGAACTTCCAGGGCCAGCATTATTAAAATTATCTGAATACGAGAAACAGTTTAATAACAAAAACTGAATGTATTTTAAACACAATGTATAAAAAATAGTCACCCAATGCTGAAGTCAGTGCTGCTTGCATTGCAGATATAGCAGAATGTATTGTTTTCTCCAGTGAATCAATTTTGCTGTGAACGACTCCTTCTAAATGATTGAGTCTTAATTCTAAACTGCCTAAGGTAGGAGATGTGGAGAGAGGAAGAGATGAACAATAGCACTGTAAAGATTGAGAGGGAGAAGGAGAAGACAAACTGGCACCTGGTTGAGATGAAACAGAGGGTTCTGAAGGGGCTGAGGAATGAAGAGAAGGAGAGGAAGTAGGAATGGAAACATTTGAAGTGGAAATGGCAAGAGGAAAAGTTGAAGGAACTTGGGGAGGAGGTACTGCCACATTTTCTTTGCTGGCAAGAGGAGATCGATGTGATTCCTGGGAGTAGTTTGTCAGCAGGAACTTATAGAATAATTCAGTTGCCTTTCCCGTTGCATTTTCTTGTTCCTTCCTCTGCAAAAAGGGAAACGACCAGCCACGCTTTGGAACAAAAAACTTAGAAAATTGCAAATAACAAAGGAAAACAGAGAAAAGTTAATGTCACCTCCAGACGAGCCTTTTTCACAGCTGCTGGGTCTTCCTCCTTTTTGGATAACTTCTTCTTCTTCTTTTTTTTTCTTTTCAGTTGATCATTCTTGCATGCTAAAAAAAATATATTAACAATGGTGTAATATGAATAATTCTTCAGTTATTTGAGACCACAAATATTGACACTGAAGGAAAAGACTTACAAAGATTAGAAATTGGAGCATCCGAGTCATCAGCACAGGAGCCACTTGAGTTCCGTCCTGACTCGGGTTGTTTTGAATTATTAAGCATGTTGACCAATGCCGTCTGAGCCTGTATCTTGGCAACCCTTTGTGCCTCTGCCTAAAAAGTATGGGAAATTCAAATAAGTCCAATTAAAACAGTCAAGTGAAAATTTAAAATATACAATCAAAATTTTATGGTGACAAGACATTTTCATTTAAGGGCTCCAAACTATTGCTTAATCTGTTGTTCACTATGTTGACAGTGCACAACAAAGTGTGATAAAAATTGCAAAATACATGCTCACAATCAATATTATTAATCCTCTCCATATTACTCGGGGTATGATACAAAGAGAAGTACAAAAGCTGCCACTTTGTAGAAGCTAATGGGATGCATTAATTTAGAAGTAAAAATGTATGGCGGAGGAGTCATTTCAATACTTTCCATAAACGTCTGGCTGAGTTGTTTCATCTCGTGTCTTGAGTGAAATGATTGACAAGGCCTTGTTGGCCATGGCTGCTCTCCGTAATCAAAACGTTAACAAGCCTAGTTGCATCGCTTTATCTAATTTTGATTTTCAGAGAGCAATCCTGACAAACCAGGCCTCGTCATTGATTTCACCCATGATAAGAGATGCAACAACTTGTGCGAGTAGTGGAAAGTTGGTGAGCGGAGTGTTTGCCACGTTCAATGTGGAGCACTGCCTAATATAAAAGCATTAGGAGTGAAGCCAAGCACTTGTTAAGAAAAAAAATCAAACCTGAGCTTCTGATGGGTCTATAGCATTGGGAGCATCTGAAGCCGAAGTGCTGCTAACAGGTGCCTTGGATGCCTGTCTCAAGACCTCCAAAGCTTGGTTTCGAAAGATTGGGTCCATGTTCTTAAGGTTCGCCTTTCTCATGGCCTCCGCAGCATCTTTAGAGACTGCAAACAAAAGTAAGATGAGGACATGGCCTTTACAAACAAAATCAAATGCTATTGAATGTGATAATTAACCTCCAATGGCCTCGATGATGGCAGAATAGTTCTCAGGCTCACCACCTTGGTTCCACATCCTAGTCGTAACTTTGTAAAGCTTAAAAGGATCATAGTCATCTCGAGATTGGGGATGAAAATGATGAACTTGAGATACTTCAACACACTCTGATTTCATGTCTCCATAACGAACTGCTGCATACAAAGGGCCAGTTTTGATAACGCTAGTAGGCAGCACTGAAGGTCCAGCCATAATGATCTAATAATTTAATGGAAACAAACACTATTCCTATTTATAAAAATGGAGCAGGTTGACTGCTATTCCAATAAAATAGGAGTGAAGGCAAAGAAAAACAATGAATGGCAATGAATGGAGAAGAGACGCCGAAGCCCCGAAACGCGCCAAATAGTACAGTACAGTACAAATCAAGTAAATATGTTATTTCAGTCAGAGACCAACAAAAAGCGCTCATAATGGTAAAATAAAATAATATTACGCCTGCTACGAGCCTTTTCCAAAATCGAACTCCCCTTTTGTTCGTTCTGTTTTGAACATTATTATTTAAAACTTTGGTTTGGTACTTCACGTGATGCTGGTGGTGCTAGTGCTGCCTCCCCCTCCCCTCCCCACCCCTCTCTCTCTCTCTTTCTCTCTCTCCAAGCATGAGCGGAACAAGGACGGAAGAGTGAATCCCCCCCATCCTACCCCGACCCCGAAGCCCTCTCCCTATTTTCTGCTTTTGCCTGTCAAGCACGCGTCATCGTCTTTACAATTTCTTAATTTTTGTGACTTGGAAGTATCTTATTTGCTTCGTCGAAATTTCCAATATTTGTGTCGCTTTCGCATGGAGGTGGAAAGACACCCGATGTGTGATGGTTTTTACTTAGGTTGCTAGTTTTCTGTGAAAGTCGACCATTACATAACCTTGCTCTTCTGAAGATAGTTTTGAAGTTTTGACATGTTGAGGCGCAAGAGGTACTTGTACAGCGATGTTGAAATTCCTCCACGCACGTTACGGCGAATTCGTCAAAGGACTGCTCAGCACTTGGCAGCCTGCAACGCTCAGCAGGTAAAATGTGCCTTTGTCTGTTGTGGATCATGACTGTTACTCTTCGACATTTTGTCTTGTGGTGTCATTTTGCTCTGTTGAATCCTTTCCAAAGCTTAAGCTTCCCTGATTTCATCATATTTAAGTTGTTTTCAAAGATTCTCTCTGATTTTTTCAGGCCGCTGAAAAGTCTTTGCTTAGTGATCAGGATTCTACCAGCGGTCAAATTAGTGACCGAGAATGTGCAGAATCAACATCAATGTTTGTGGACCATAACGAAGAAAACCGCAATGGAGCATTTTCTCCCGAGTCAAGGCATGATGGACCAGGGTGTGATGATATGACTCTGACAGCTGAAATGGACTCGGGTCTCACAAAATCTCCAACCTCCAGCCCCAGTCCTCTTCCACCGGTAAGTTTATTTATTAATATTTGTTTTGTTGGCTCAAGATATATCCCTTTAAATTTAGAAGTAAACATTGGACCTTTTTAACATAGAATGTCATTTGTAATTTTGGGGTATTAGCTGGTTTGAATTAGATTCGTATAATGTTCATTTCACACTCATCCTGTGTTCCGAGTAATATCATAATTAAATAAGTTTTAGCCCAGATCTCTGCTCTTATAGTTATTCGTCTAATATGTTATTTTATTTTTGGCAAGCCATCGCCTTATTCATCGTCTGCTGAAGAAGAGGAAGAGGATCATAATTGCTGTTCGGCAACTGAATCCAGTGGAGAGGAGGAAAGTGGTTGCAGTTTGGCAGGTGGACTCAGTGATGACAGTAGTGAAGAAGAAGAAGAGAAATCAGCAGTCACCATTAACTTAAATGCTGGAGGCGCTGATTCAATCGAGGGCAGTGATGAAGACTCTGATATGCTTTACGGTGCTTCTGCTCAGCATGACATATACTTGCGATCTCCGTTGTGTGATTTTTTGCCAACAACCAAAGGTGATGCATTGGTCATGTGCTTGGCTTTTGGTTTGCGTCATAAACTCTCTTGGGAAGGTTTAGCAGACATGCTTAAAGTTATAAATGCGTTGTTTCAAAAAGAGGTTATTAAAGCTACAAAGTACTTCTTTAAGAAGTTCACTGAAGCAGGTAAAGGTACGGTACAATATCATTTGTACTGCCCATATTGTAGTCGTTATTTGGGATGTAAAGAAGAAGTTGAAATCTCTAACGTAGGTTGTCCTTGTGGTCAAACAGTTAAAGATATAAATGCAGCTTCAACATTTTTTGTTTCTTTAAATTTGGGTGCACAAATCAAAGAACTTTTAAAAGACAAAGGTTTTGTTGCGGCCTTGCATTACAGGTTCAATAGAAAAATAATCAAGGAAGGAGCATATGAAGATCTATATGATGGTGAAGTGTACAAAAAGTACAGTGCTCCAGGGGAAATTTTAAGCCATTGGTACAACATGTCCTACATGTTTAACACTGATGGATTTCCGGTTGGGGGTAAATCGGGGAAGCAAACTTGTTGGCCTATCTATGTTCAAATAAATGAACTTCCTCTCCAGCTTCGGTCAAAATACATGCTTCTGGCTGGTATCTTTGTCGGTAAAAAAGATCCTAACATGAATATTTTTGTCTATCCCTTTGTTGAAGAGGCTAACTCTCTTGCTAGGGAAGGAATCAACTGGGAATATAAAAATAAAAAAATCAACAGTAAAGTTATACCACTATTTATTTGTGTAGACACTCCAGCTAGGAGCAAGCTTCTGAACTCCACTGCTTTTAACGGGCAGTATGGCTGTACTTTATGCTATACAAATCCTGAGCCTACAAAGGTTGGCAAAAGGTATACCATTCAAAGCTGCAGGGCAACTGAAAGGACTCACAAGGAAATATTAATTGATGCAGTCAAATCTCATAATAATTTGGCTCTTGTAAAGAATAAAAAAAACGAAGAGTAAGAGGGCTGAAGGGGCCTTCACCAATACATTATCTATCTTATCTGGATACAGTGAAAGGCGTCCGCCCAGATACGATGCACTCAATGCTTCTTGGGAATTCTAAGCACATAACAAATGTGTTTATGGAAGGTGTTGGAAAGAAATATTACATAGGGTCTGATGTGAGGTTGTTAGCAATCAACAACCGCCTTCGGTCTATAAAGCCTCCAACATCAGTCTTTCGATCATTCAACAATTTCTCTAATTTTACTTCATTGAAGGCACAAGATTGGAGATCATGGCTCCTTTTTTACTGTGTTCCCTGTTCGCTTGATGTTATTCCTAAAGAAAATGTATGCCACTTAAGTTTTCTGTCAACAGTCCTTCATATTATTTTGAGTTAGTCAATTACTGAAGAACTGTTAGACAGAGCTCACACTTTAGCTGTCCGTTATGTTTTCATGTTTGAGCAGCTCTATGGGAAAGAGCAAATGCTGTACAATCTACATTTATTAATGCATTTAAAGAAAAATATTGAATATCTAGGCCCTGCCTTTACAAATGTGGCATTTGGATTTGAAAGTGCCAATAAAGACTTGCTGGAGCTCAAGAAGGGGGCTTCATCTATTGCTAAGGAAATTACCAACAAGTTTTTAACTTTCAAAGCACTTCCCCAACTTTGTGCAAATTATTGTTCCTCAGAAGAAATTGTACAACTGTGTGAAAGATTCAGCGGTAGACCTTTATTGAAATCAGTCCACAGAGTAGGGAATGCTGTACTTGTTGGCAAAGGTAAAAAGGAACAGCTTAACTTGGAGGAGGCTGAATGTCTCAGTCGCTCAGCACTTGAGGAGCAGACTCAAACTTTGACCTTTCAGAGATTTATTATGGGAGGTATCAATTATTGTGAAGCATCTTACAGCAGATCTTGCAAAACTGATGACAGCTATGTAGCTGTTCAAGCTGAAACAAAAGCTCGAATTCAAAAAATTTTACTCGTGTCAAATGAAAGTAGGCAATCAATATTTTTATTAGTCCGAGAAATTATTTTGGATGATACTCCCATTTTTGATGATGAGTATGGAAGACACTTTCACATAAAAAAAGTCTTGGGAAACGGACAGCTCATTGCGATAAGACCGGAAGATATATCTGCTCAGTGTGTTGCCATGTTCGTGGAAAGTGGAAACTTCATTTGTGATGTCCCATATGGATGTTATGGCGACACTTGAAACTTTCACTGTGTGATAAAAAACATGCTTATTACTATGATCATGACTATTAAAAGTTATACTCTAAATGGAAATTAGCACCCGTTCTACCAAGTAGAACAATTGTAGTGTTATAAGTTGTAGCCTTTCTAAAACTATTTTGGAAAAATAAGTTTGTAACTTTTCTACCAAGTAGAACATTTGCTTTGTATTTCAGGTTGTATCCTTTTAAAAAATATTTTTGCAATCACAATTTTGTTACTGAAAGTAACTTTTCTATGAAGAAGAACCCTTGCAGGTTGAAGCCTTGTTTAGTTTCTTCCCACTTACAGCTGATTTTATAGTAGTTTAAGTTTTTGTCCTCTAATGATTGTATTTGTCAATAGTTTTACCCTGTACTTTGTGATGTTCGTTTTGTAGTTTCTTTTATTTATTTATTGAAATAAAATTAAGTTCTTGAGAAGTGCTTTTATTTTAAATCCAGAGCTTCAGGATGTCCACACACTAGGCCAACCTTTCACGACAAAATAGTAAGCGCAAGAAGAATTTTAAAGAAATAGCCAAAATGCATAGAAAAGGTTCTTTGACTTGGTATAGGTTAGGTTTTTAGGCCTGTGCCTTAAAGTGGAAACTTTTATTCTGTACTAAGTAAGAATTAATATTTATAAACACTAAAATTTACAGTGGAACCCACTTTAAAGAAAGTAGGATTTTCACCACAACCCCAGGAAACCTTCTAGAAAGACAGACGCGCTGGCGGTGGTCAAGGGTGAGGCGGAGAGATCAGAGCACAGTGGGTGGGTCAGAAGACCGTTCAGGCGGCCAAAATTCTAGACGCGTTTTGAGCTCCAGAGTCGCTAAAAGGGACTCGAATCGAACGTGTGACCCCACCAATGGATTCCTCGTTCGGAAAGCAATCCATTGGTGGAGTCACACGTTCGATTCGAGTCCCATTTAGCGACTCTAGAGGTAAAAACGCGTCTAGAATTTTGGCCGCCTGAACGGTCTTCTGACCCACTGTGCAGAGTGCAGTCGCTCCCTTTAAAGTGCAGAGGAAGCGCCGCGGAAACGTTCCATGTCGCTTAGAAATAAAATGACCACCAAACGACTGCGGCAGCGGCCAGCTTCGTCTTCTCCTAAGACTCAGGGAAATGTCAAGGGAGTGATGCGAAACGCTTGCCGTCGTGGCGGCTACAAAGCCTCACAGAGGCGAAACTTTGCGCTTGCCACGAAACCCGGGCGAAGCGACGGGGAGGCGACTGCCCTCGCCTCGTCCGGAGGCAAGTAGCAAGCGAGCGCGGGCGCCACCGCTGCCCGCCGCACGTACCCTGGGCGAAGCGACGGGGAGGCGACTGCCCTCGCCTCGTCCGGAGGCAAGTAGCAAGCGAGCGCGGGCGCCACCGCTGTCCTTCGCTGAAGCGGTGCGGAAGCGACGGGGAAACGCGGAGTGGTCGCTGTGGGACAGAGGCGATGAGCTAGCGTCGCCGAAGCACTCTCGAGCGCTTCGTGCGAAGCGACGGAGCAGACTTCCGACGCTCTTCCGACTCACTTAACAGCGGGGAAGCGACTGGAAAGCGTTCGGAAACGCTTCGTTTCGACGGCTAGCGAAGCTCAACACTCCCCGACGCCTTCCCTAGCGCTTCAACGAAGCGACGCTTTTTCGACTGGGTAGGGCAAGCGGCATTGCAAATGTGTACAATTAGAAGATTAAAAGGTTTTTCAATGTCACCCGACGACGGGGTTTCTACATATTAATTGGTGGGTTATAAAGAGTAATGACTACAGTTACACAGAATTCTATGGATTGGCAATGAAAGTAAATGAAATATGTTACAAACAGCAAGACTTTGCCATAAAGCGGTGCAAGATGTAAATAACTGTTTTCGTCGCCTATTTTCAGCAGTTGTCTATTGCAAACAAAAGATGGACGACAGCTTATGTGCAAGTCCTTTGCTCATTGGCTATGTATTTGCAGGATCAATACAAGGCAGGATGTAAAAGTAAAAACACAACAGAGTGGCGGCGTATGGATGCGAAAATTCACAAACTTTTAAGAATTGTCATTTTTCTTTGTAGTTGTCACCAGTGTAGCATTGAACTTTTTGGTTGAAACCATTTTTTTTGTATCTGCCATTATTGCCCAAAAATTGTAATGTCAGTGACGCTGTCAGTGACGCTGTCAGTGACGCTGTCAGTGACGCTGTCAGTGACGCCGTCAGTGACGCCGTCAGTGACGCCGTCAGTGACGCCGTCAGTGACGCCGTCAGTGACGCCGTCAGTGACGCCGTCAGTGACGCCGTCAGTGACGCCGTCAGTGACGCCGTCAGTGACGCCGTCAGTGACGCCGTCAGTGACGCCGTCAGTGACGCCGTCAGTGACGCCGTCAGTGACGCCGTCAGTGACGCCGTCAGTGACGCCGTCAGTGACGCCGTCAGTGACGCCGTCAGTGACGCCGTCAGTGACGCCGTCAGTGACGCCGTCAGTGACGCCGTCAGTGACGCCGTCAGTGACGCCGTCAGTGACGCCGTCAGTGATGCTGTCAGTGACGCTGTCAGTGACGCTGTCAGTGACGCTAACTTAACCTAACCTCTGTCAGTGACGCTGTCAGTGACGTTGTCAGTGACGCTATCAGTGACGCTGTCAGTGACGCTGTCAGTGATTCTGTCAACGACGCTGTCAGTGACGCTGTCAGTGACGCTGTTAGTGACGCTGTCAGTGACGCTGTTAGTGACGCTGTCAGTGACGCTAACCTAACCTAACCTAACCGCTGCCAGTGACGGTGTCAGTGACGGTGTCAGTGACGGTGTCAGTGACGGTGTCAGTGACTCTGTCAGTGACGCTATCAGTGACGCTGTCAGTGACGCTGTTAGTGACGCTGTCAGTGACGCTGTCAGTGACGCTGTCAGTGACGCTGCCAGTGACGCTGTCAGTGACGTTAACCTTACCTTACCTAACCGCTGTCAGTGACGCTGTCAGTGACGCTAACGATGTGATGGTGATGTTAGCGTTACTAACGGACATGTGAATTTTTTGCCCTGTTGACCGGTGCTGTGACGCTCATGTCAGTGATGTTGTCAGTGACATTTGTGCCAGTGATGCTGTCAGTGACGCTTGTGTCAGTGACGTTGTCAGTGATGCTGTTAGCGTTACTAACGGACGCCTGAGATTCGGAGCCGTATTAAGTCGCTTCGCGAGCGACCTCGCGAGATAAAAGCACCTTTCAAATGTATAATTCTTGTTGAGGGCTCCCTATGTGAGTGTGAGTGTGAGTGCGGGCCACAATGAGAGAGAAGGCCCCTGCCAAGGGGGGGCTACATGGGTACTGAGGTGGAGGTGGGGTCGAGGGTCGCGCGGGAGGGGGCGGGGGCAGAGGGAGGGAGGTACGCGCGGCTGCTGTACCCCAGTGTCCGGAATTTTGAGCATCTTGGCTGACTGGCACGGCTCGTGGACTAGCCGGCCGCCGGCTGAACCTAGCTCTGTCCCGCTCGCACCGGCACGAGACACCATGCGTCTGTCTCTCTCACCCGCCTGTCAACCGGCGGCCGGCTGGTTGCCAGCCGCGCCAGTCAGCCAAGATGCTCGAAAGTCCGAACACTGCTGTACCCTACTGCCCGTAGAATATTATGCGATCAATATGTTAGACCATGGTTAGACAACGAGTTAAAAATGCTGTGTCTTGTTTCAGGTTGATTTATCATGAGCGAAGGCATGGCTAGATCGACGAGCCGAGGAATCCCTGTGCCACAGCCTGCATTAGGGAGGAGAAGGTGATTACTTATTCTCTGAGTGTATGCGACTGGCACACAATGCCCCGCAAGTTTTGCAAGAAGGTGTGGGATAAGTTGATGGAGCTGTCACTCAGCGGTGGCTCTGATAGCAGCTTTGAAGGCCAAGGTGAAAATGACATGGATCAGGCACCTGCTGTTGTGCCGACAGCTGTGTGTGAGGTACCACGTGCGTCCACACCTACCTCAGGGCACGAGGGCCCTGCCTCAGGGCCGGAAGACCCTGCCTCAGGGCCCTCCAGCGACACGCTCGACTTGCATAAATTTTTCGAGAATTTAAGTATTACAGGTGACAGTTTTGTTGACAGCACTTTCAGTTTTGTAGAGCCTGATGATAGTTTAAATGATGTTAATCCTGACTTTGAACAGTACATGGTGGTGAAGGAGGTAACCCTGAGTGAAAAAAAAAGGTTGTTGCGCAGGTGGGCCGTCTTGGAAGGTGTTCCAATGACCACCACAGGTAAACTACTTGCCATTCTCCGTTTGTGGGACCCTGACTTGCCAGCCGACCCTCGGACACTATTGGGCAACAGGCCTATGGCTCCTGTCACACCCATGGGTGTGGGGCATTACTACAACTTTGGACTCACAAAGTTGCTGACAGATCTGTGGCATTTTGACAAACTGTCGTAAGTAAATTTGGACCTTTTCGCAGAACAGACCGCTTCAATGCTATCAATGAATTTTGCTCAAAATTTGTCATGAACTCTTGACCTTGGTACTGAAGGAACCAAACAATTTGTCCTGGTTGAAAATGTTTTGATCAGGAATCATTTTATTTCCACTTTTTACTTACGACAAAAATTTGTGTTTTCCTGAGGTGACAAAGTGTCGCAAGTGAACTTGCGCCATTTGCATTATTTTTCATCCACATGACAAAGTGTCGTAAGTCAACTTATGCTTTGTAATAATAAGTATTATGTTTAGAGAGTTTGTGAGCATTCTAAGGTAGTCATCCCATCATCAAATAACAACCTAATTCTGCCAAAATAGCTGCGTTAAGCTACATGTTACTGCTATGAGGGTGAATATACTTTCAACACTTACTTCGCATTGACGCAAGAAGAATTTTAAAGAAATAGCCAAAATGCATAGAAAAGGTTCTTTGACTTGGTATAGGTTAGGTTTTTAGGCCTGTGCCTTAAAGTGGAAACTTTTATTCTGTACTAAGTAAGAATTAATATTTATAAACACTAAAATTTACAGTGGAACCCACTTTAAAGAAAGTAGGATTTTCACCACAACCCCAGGAAACCTTCTAGAAAGACAGACGCGCTGGCGGTGGTCAAGGGTGAGGCGGAGAGATCAGAGCACAGTGGGTGGGTCAGAAGACCGTTCAGGCGGCCAAAATTCTAGACGCGTTTTGAGCTCCAGAGTCGCTAAAAGGGACTCGAATCGAACGTGTGACCCCACCAATGGATTCCTCGTTCGGAAAGCAATCCATTGGTGGAGTCACACGTTCGATTCGAGTCCCATTTAGCGACTCTAGAGGTAAAAACGCGTCTAGAATTTTGGCCGCCTGAACGGTCTTCTGACCCACTGTGCAGAGTGCAGTCGCTCCCTTTAAAGTGCAGAGGAAGCGCCGCGGAAACGTTCCATGTCGCTTAGAAATAAAATGACCACCAAACGACTGCGGCAGCGGCCAGCTTCGTCTTCTCCTAAGACTCAGGGAAATGTCAAGGGAGTGATGCGAAACGCTTGCCGTCGTGGCGGCTACAAAGCCTCACAGAGGCGAAACTTTGCGCTTGCCACGAAACCCGGGCGAAGCGACGGGGAGGCGACTGCCCTCGCCTCGTCCGGAGGCAAGTAGCAAGCGAGCGCGGGCGCCACCGCTGCCCGCCGCACGTACCCTGGGCGAAGCGACGGGGAGGCGACTGCCCTCGCCTCGTCCGGAGGCAAGTAGCAAGCGAGCGCGGGCGCCACCGCTGTCCTTCGCTGAAGCGGTGCGGAAGCGACGGGGAAACGCGGAGTGGTCGCTGTGGGACAGAGGCGATGAGCTAGCGTCGCCGAAGCACTCTCGAGCGCTTCGTGCGAAGCGACGGAGCAGACTTCCGACGCTCTTCCGACTCACTTAACAGCGGGGAAGCGACTGGAAAGCGTTCGGAAACGCTTCGTTTCGACGGCTAGCGAAGCTCAACACTCCCCGACGCCTTCCCTAGCGCTTCAACGAAGCGACGCTTTTTCGACTGGGTAGGGCAAGCGGCATTGCAAATGTGTACAATTAGAAGATTAAAAGGTTTTTCAATGTCACCCGACGACGGGGTTTCTACATATTAATTGGTGGGTTATAAAGAGTAATGACTACAGTTACACAGAATTCTATGGATTGGCAATGAAAGTAAATGAAATATGTTACAAACAGCAAGACTTTGCCATAAAGCGGTGCAAGATGTAAATAACTGTTTTCGTCGCCTATTTTCAGCAGTTGTCTATTGCAAACAAAAGATGGACGACAGCTTATGTGCAAGTCCTTTGCTCATTGGCTATGTATTTGCAGGATCAATACAAGGCAGGATGTAAAAGTAAAAACACAACAGAGTGGCGGCGTATGGATGCGAAAATTCACAAACTTTTAAGAATTGTCATTTTTCTTTGTAGTTGTCACCAGTGTAGCATTGAACTTTTTGGTTGAAACCATTTTTTTTGTATCTGCCATTATTGCCCAAAAATTGTAATGTCAGTGACGCTGTCAGTGACGCTGTCAGTGACGCTGTCAGTGACGCTGTCAGTGACGCTGTCAGTGACGCCGTCAGTGACGCCGTCAGTGACGCCGTCAGTGACGCCGTCAGTGACGCCGTCAGTGACGCCGTCAGTGACGCCGTCAGTGACGCCGTCAGTGACGCCGTCAGTGACGCCGTCAGTGACGCCGTCAGTGACGCCGTCAGTGACGCCGTCAGTGACGCCGTCAGCCGTCAGTGACGCCGTCAGTGACGCCGTCAGTGACGCCGTCAGTGACGCCGTCAGTGACGCCGTCAGTGACGCCGTCAGTGACGCCGTCAGTGACGCCGTCAGTGACGCCGTCAGTGACGCCGTCAGTGACGCCGTCAGTGACGCCGTCAGTGACGCCGTCAGTGACGCCGTCAGTGACGCCGTCGGTGACGCCGTCAGTGACGCCGTCAGTGACGCCGTCAGTGACGCCGTCAGTGACGCCGTCAGTGACGCCGTCAGTGACGCCGTCAGTGACGCCGTCAGTGACGCCGTCAGTGACGCCGTCAGTGACGCCGTCAGTGACGCCGTCAGTGACGCCGTCAGTGACGCCGTCAGTGATGCTGTCAGTGACGCTGTCAGTGACGCTGTCAGTGACGCTAACTTAACCTAACCTCTGTCAGTGACGCTGTCAGTGACGTTGTCAGTGACGCTATCAGTGACGCTGTCAGTGACGCTGTCAGTGATTCTGTCAGTGACGCTGTCAGTGACGCTGTCAGTGACGCTGTCAGTGACGCTGTCAGTGACGCTGTTAGTGACGCTGTCAGTGACGCTGTTAGTGACGCTGTCAGTGACGCTAACCTAACCTAACCTAACCGCTGCCAGTGACGGTGTCAGTGACGGTGTCAGTGACGGTGTCAGTGACGGTGTCAGTGACTCTGTCAGTGACGCTATCAGTGACGCTGTCAGTGACGCTGTTAGTGACGCTGTCAGTGACGCTGTCAGTGACGCTGTCAGTGACGCTGCCAGTGACGTTAACCTTACCTTACCTAACCGCTGTCAGTGACGCTGTCAGTGACGCTAACGATGTGATGGTGATGTTAGCGTTACTAACGGACATGTGAATTTTTTGCCCTGTTGACCGGTGCTGTGACGCTCATGTCAGTGATGTTGTCAGTGACATTTGTGCCAGTGATGCTGTCAGTGACGCTTGTGTCAGTGACGTTGTCAGTGATGCTGTTAGCGTTACTAACGGACGCCTGAGATTCGGAGCCGTATTAAGTCGCTTCGCGAGCGACCTCGCGAGATAAAAGCACCTTTCAAATGTATAATTCTTGTTGAGGGCTCCCTATGTGAGTGTGAGTGTGAGTGCGGGCCACAATGAGAGAGAAGGCCCCTGCCAAGGGGGGGCTACATGGGTACTGAGGTGGAGGTGGGGTCGAGGGTCGCGCGGGAGGGGGCGGGGGCAGAGGGAGGGAGGTACGCGCGGCTGCTGTACCCCAGTGTCCGGAATTTTGAGCATCTTGGCTGACTGGCACGGCTCGTGGACTAGCCGGCCGCCGGCTGAACCTAGCTCTGTCCCGCTCGCACCGGCACGAGACACCATGCGTCTGTCTCTCTCACCCGCCTGTCAACCGGCGGCCGGCTGGTTGCCAGCCGCGCCAGTCAGCCAAGATGCTCGAAAGTCCGAACACTGCTGTACCCTACTGCCCGTAGAATATTATGCGATCAATATGTTAGACCATGGTTAGACAACGAGTTAAAAATGCTGTGTCTTGTTTCAGGTTGATTTATCATGAGCGAAGGCATGGCTAGATCGACGAGCCGAGGAATCCCTGTGCCACAGCCTGCATTAGGGAGGAGAAGGTGATTACTTATTCTCTGAGTGTATGCGACTGGCACACAATGCCCCGCAAGTTTTGCAAGAAGGTGTGGGATAAGTTGATGGAGCTGTCACTCAGCGGTGGCTCTGATAGCAGCTTTGAAGGCCAAGGTGAAAATGACATGGATCAGGCACCTGCTGTTGTGCCGACAGCTGTGTGTGAGGTACCACGTGCGTCCACACCTACCTCAGGGCACGAGGGCCCTGCCTCAGGGCCGGAAGACCCTGCCTCAGGGCCCTCCAGCGACACGCTCGACTTGCATAAATTTTTCGAGAATTTAAGTATTACAGGTGACAGTTTTGTTGACAGCACTTTCAGTTTTGTAGAGCCTGATGATAGTTTAAATGATGTTAATCCTGACTTTGAACAGTACATAGTGGTGAAGGAGGTAACCCTGAGTGAAAAAAAAAGGTTGTTGCGCAGGTGGGCCGTCTTGGAAGGTGTTCCAATGACCACCACAGGTAAACTACTTGCCATTCTCCGTTTGTGGGACCCTGACTTGCCAGCCGACCCTCGGACACTATTGGGCAACAGGCCTATGGCTCCTGTCACACCCATGGGTGTGGGGCATTACTACAACTTTGGACTCACAAAGTTGCTGACAGATCTGTGGCATTTTGACAAACTGTCGTAAGTAAATTTGGACCTTTTCGCAGAACAGACCGCTTCAATGCTATCAATGAATTTTGCTCAAAATTTGTCATGAACTCTTGACCTTGGTACTGAAGGAACCAAACAATTTGTCCTGGTTGAAAATGTTTTGATCAGGAATCATTTTATTTCCACTTTTTACTTACGACAAAAATTTGTGTTTTCCTGAGGTGACAAAGTGTCGCAAGTGAACTTGCGCCATTTGCATTATTTTTCATCCACATGACAAAGTGTCGTAAGTCAACTTATGCTTTGTAATAATAAGTATTATGTTTAGAGAGTTTGTGAGCATTCTAAGGTAGTCATCCCATCATCAAATAACAACCTAATTCTGCCAAAATAGCTGCGTTAAGCTACATGTTACTGCTATGAGGGTGAATATACTTTCAACACTTACTTCGCATTGACATATTGAAGAGAAAAAGGACAAAAATGGTATTTGTTTTTTAAAACATGAAGCTTTACAAAGAGTGTTCTTTTAGGCATCCGGTACAATTATTTTTTTAGTGGTAAGAATAACAAAAGACATTCTGGGATCGAAGGCGAAGGTCCTCCTTGCAAAGCAATCCAGGGAATTATAATGTTTTGAGATGGGGAGAATCGGTTTTCTAAAAATCACTTCTCAGGGTTTGTCTCTTAATACCATAGCAAATTTGACTCATAAAATTTTAAAGCTTGCATTACTGTACTCACACTGTACCAAAATATCATTAGAACGAGGTGAGGCTCTTCAGTTCAAAGATTTTGAATGATAAGCTGTTGATACGAGTAACTCCTACAGAATAGTTATTTAAGAAAGCTGGAAAGATACCAAGGAAGAGCACCATTCAAAAATTTTGAATGATGGGCTGTTGATAAGAGTAAGCACTAAATGATAGTTATTTAATAGAAAATTAAGAAAGCTGAAAAGATGACTTAAGGACGCGCGCGGGTGCTAGGGACGATGTCAGCCTGTTCCAATGAACAGTTCCAAGAAAAAGAGTGGTTTTCCACAGCGTTGACGATCTTTGTTTGTGACTCCCTTAGCGCCGGTGGGGTAGGCAATCCAACGTGCCGCGCCTTCTTGCGGGTTGGCCTACTCCGCGCAGCTGCAGATCAACACCGTGTGCCCCCGCCCCCGCGTGGTGTGAACGTGCAGCCGGGCCACCTGCACCCTTCTGGCCGCGGAGAGCGGCTCCTTCCCTCCCCCTCCCTCCCACCGCTCGCACCCCGAAAAACGACAATGGCCAGTCAGTTCTGCAGGGCTGTGCAGTGTCATTGCAACAGAGCGGCAAAAAATTGTGGTGTGAGTCGCCGCACAGCGCATGCGGTTTTGGCGCATCGTCGTTCAACAGGCACAAAAAATGATAAAGAAGGTGCGGAAGCTCACTAAGGTAAATAAAAGGACAATGCGTCACCTCGTTGTCGGAGGCACACTGATTCGTTTTCGGTAGAGTCAACCTGTGGACACTATCGTGCAGAGTCCGGCGGCAGCCTCAGCCACGACGACCCAGCCGGCAGAGTCGTTGGAGGAAACAACTGCCACCACCCCCATGGCCGGCTCAGCCGCCTCCTCCAGGGCCGCTGACGGGGCCTCCGTCTCCGCCGCCAAGGCTGCCGCCGTGCCGACCTCCACGGCTGGCGCGGCCTCCGCCGTGGCGTCGACGTCGAGGGCCAACCCAGGCGCGGGCGGCACTGGTGTAAATTTCATCAGGATTTCAATCAGGAATGGTCAATCAGGATATTTCTGATGTTAAAATCCTGATCTAAATTCGCGGTTTTCTGATTGGAAAATCCAGATATATTTTCGCGCACCTCTGATTGGCGATTTCTGATTGGTGCTTTTTCTGATTGACTGGTTCTGATTGTGTTTTTTCAGAGTGGATAGTTCTGACTGGTAAGACAAATTTTAACATCGGTGACATGGCCAAGCCGAGGCACATACAAAACCGGTGAAAACTTCTCTGGGGGGTAAAAACTGAGTCCGATCCAAATCTTAAGTCAGATTTTTGATAGCTCGTGATCAGGCCCCTACATGCCAGTAAATATGAACCGATGTCTTTGAAATTAAAATGGCCCTAGTCAATTTTGCTAAACATGCCATATACCAAATTTGAAGCAGAAATAATGAAAACTTTCCATTTTATAGGCCTCTGTATTATGCCCACATCAGGATTTCCTGATGTTCCTTTCTGATTCCTGAATGGCAATCAGAAATCAGAAAACCAATCAGAGATTTCCCGAGTGGGAATCAGAACTTAAAATAATTCTGATTGACTTTCAGAAATCGAAAAACCAATCAGAAAAGTTCTGCTTGGCTATCAGAAATGAGATATCAGGAAATTAGAAGTCAGGAATTTTCTGATAGTCGGTAGTCAATCAGGATTTTTCTGAATGACAATCAAAAATCAGGAAATAAATCAGGATATTTCTGATTGGCATTCAGAAATCAGAAGATCAATCAGAAAGTTCTGATAAAATTTACACCAGTGGGGGCCTTCACCTCCGCGCCGACGTCCACGGCTGGCGCGGCCTCCGCCGTGGCGTCGACGTCGAGGGTCAACCCGGGCGCGGGCGGGGCCTTCACCTCCGCGCCGACGTCCACGGCTGGCGCGGCCTCCGCCGTGGCGTCGACGTCGAGGGCCAACCCGGGCGCGGGCGGAGCCTTCACCTCCGCGCCGACATCCACAGCTGGCGCGGCCTCCGCCGTGGCGTCGACGTCGAGGGCCAACCCGGGCGCGGGCGGGGCCTTCACCTCCGCGCCGACGTCCACGGCTGGCGCGGCCTCCGCCGTGGCGTCGACGTCGAGGGCCAACCCGGGCGCGGGCGGGGCCTTCACCTCCGCGCCGACATCCACAGCTGGCGCGGCCTCCGCCGTGGCGTCGATGTCGAGGGCCAACCCGGGCGCGGGCGGGGCCTTCACCTCCGCGCCGACGTCCACGGCTGGCGCGGCCTCCGCCGTGGCGTCGACGTCGAGGGCCAACCCGGGCGCGGGCGGGGCCTTCACCTCCGTGCCGACGTCCACGGCTGGCGCGGCGTCCGCCGTGGCGTCGATGTCGAGGGCCAACCCGGGCGCGGCCTTCACCTCTGCCGCCGCGCCGACCTCCACGGCCGACGCGGTCTCCACCGCCACGTCAGTTTCGAGGGTCGACCCAGGGGCCGGCGGGCCCTCCACCTCGGACTGCAGCAACGCCCCAGCCACCGCGTCCACCTCCACGGCGGTCTCCGTGCCGCTGCTCCTGCTACATACAGCCTCTGCCGAGAGCACATCCTCGATGACAGCTGCTCCTCCTTCTACCCCCCGCGAAGAACACCTATTTTTAAGGTGATTGCAAAGGTCAAGGGGTTGTGCAATCCATTTGCTGCTGTTGTGGATCAGGCTGCTCCTCAACCATCAACTGAAACTAAAAATTTTAGCTAATGTTTCTGTTTGTATTCTGTTTGTAGGGATTTGCTGTGTGTTGGGGCCTGCTTTAGGAACAGAGACCTGAAGAGGGAAGTGGCACGGCTTTCAGAAGCAGTGTACCAACTGGCCGCAGCACAAAAGGAGCTGTCTGCATCCCAGAGGGAAATGCGGAAAGACATGGCTAATGTGGTGAGGATGCTGAGGCATCTCATGCCCAGGGATGAAGAGGAGGCCGAAGATGGGCTGTTGTGAATTTAAGTGGTACGTAGCGAGTAATTAAAAAAATCAAATCAAATTTAATCTCCTACATTTATTGTTCCTGCAAGAATAGAGAGTATTTCATAAATATCAATCTTGTTACAACCTAAGACTAGGAGGCAATACTAGTAAATCATAAAAAAAAGTAACATCTTTGGGCATGTAATACAATACATGCAATTAAAATTTACAATGTGCCATTTTAGACAGGACATTCTCTGAACATTATGAATAGACTCACGAGACTAGAAAAATAGAAGACGAACGTATAACAATCTTACCAGGTCACAAGTCTAGGAAAGTGTGCAATTTATGACCCCACACAAAAAGTTGAGCACACGAGAGAAATAATAACTTTCATGGAAACTTAAAATTGCAAACTACTTTACCACAGCTTAGGCAAAATTATATAGGAAACTGTTTAATACTGCTATTTGTAAAGACATACAGATAAATTTTTATCAAATTAATATGGCACTTTGAATAACAATTTTAAAAAAAACTTGCAGCTTTACGGACGAGGAACAGTTCAGTCAGACTAGAAACAATCTTAGAACTAATAAAAGTCTTTAAAAGAAATACAATATTGAAGAACTTGTGAGCAAAACAAAATTGTTTCAACATGCTAGGTAAAATTATTCAGAATACCTTTTTAAAGCAGTGCGATCACATCCCAACAAAAATAGTACGATCAAAAACAAAAATATAGTCAAACCCAAAGACAAGTTGAATTATAATAAAAACACAGAATATGCAACAAATACTTGTAAAACCTTAATCGTGGTTAATCTCATCATCATTTCGAAGCTCCTCTGCAATATCAAATTCTGGGGGAAGATCTGGATCTTCATCAACAATGTTGTCACCAGACATCAAATCCTGATAAAATGGCCAATACAGGACATCTATTTGAGGCAGAAGACTCAAAATATCTTTCTTCTTTTCCTTGGATATAGAACAAAAGCTTGAATACTTTTGGGAGGGAGACAGAATAGGTAAATTAGCTGCCCTCTTGTTCCTTTTCCAATTCAAGGGGATGAACGGTTCTTCTTCATTCAATGTTCGCTTGAACAAAATTGTTGAGGGGTCTTCCTTCTGGAAGCGGAACCATTGTGCATCACTGAAGAGAAAAGGATTACCCTCAGCATCCATTTTTCTCACAACAAGTGGACCGTTATAACTTCTTTTGAGTACAGTTTCAAAGTCCACAAAATCTTGTTGGGTCATTTCCCGCACCGTAAACTTCTTCTTGGACCAACTTCCCTCACCATGTCGAAGAACTTGCTTGGATGGTGCAAAGCTACTGAAGTATTATTTTTTTTTAACTTCAATCTGGTGATGGGCTTGGTCGCACTCCAGGTGGGTGTGCCCAGGTACCAAGAATTTTTGATCTATCATCTTGATAGTTGGGTGCTTTTGGACAACCATTGCCAGGGCAGCACACATATGGCAATTTTTATTTTGCCCAGAGCAAGTGTCAGAATACATGATGACATGGACGACAGTAGGTGGCAGGTATTCTTGGAAGAAAGTGATGATGCAAGATGAGATTTCATCAGACCCTCTTTTAGCTAGGGCATCATGCCACATAAAATTAAATGCCCTTTTAGTTTCTGTCACAAAGACTGTCAAGTTGTAGACACTTAGCTGTCTCAAATAATACACATTGCCACTTGTGAGATGTGGGCACTGCATTACTTGTTGCAAGTCAAATACAATTGTTGAAACCCTCTGTTTACTACTTCTTGCTAACTCCTTATCACGTCGTTTGGCTGCGTAGGCAAAGTCTGCGCTTCCTACATGAATTTCCAGCTGTTGCTTCAAAGTTTCTTGTTCTTCTAATGTTGACGCACCTTTGATCAGATTGTCAAAAGTATTGCATGTTGTGCATGTATCAAGCTGCGGAGACTTAAACTTTAGCCGAGGAGTAAACTCGTTGAAGATTTTGGAATAAGTGGAAAGAGATACTTTTGTCGCTCCACTTTCCAAGTTTAAATGAAACATCTTCTGCAAATTGAGGTCCTTACCCAGGTAGAGCTGACTGGTGTGGCGGCGGCTATAGTGCGAGACATAACGAGGAAACATATTGATGTGAGCCTGGATCTCTTCCTTCACTGCCACAGGCAGCTTATGAATTGGTTCGTGCCTCCCTCGTTGATCTTTTGGGACTGTCCCTGATCCACTTTGTCTCTCCACTATGCCCCTCACAAAACGATCATTTTCATCCAGAGTAGACAGAAAACAGCGTTTGCATACAATTATGCGCATTTGATTGACCATCAAAGAATATTCAAGAGTACAGGTTCTTTTCCGATTTGACTCAGGATCAGTTACTTTCGCTGTTTTTTTGGCTTTCTTGACAACTCTAGCAGCAACATATTGAGCTCTGAAGTCAAAGTCGGCAAGATTCCAGTAGGCATCAAAAATCTCTTGTCGGGATTCTTCAGGAACATCCTTAATATGACACCACTTGGCTTTACATCTGGGAAGTGGTCTTAAAGTTCTCGCCTTAATGGTTTTTCCTAACGGTGTTATGTACTCTTTTCCTGAATTTCTCAGCCCCTTTCGTACCTGCTTCTGTTTTTTCTTGCTGATTTCCTCTGTTTGTGTTTCAGGTTCATCATCGGGATCTACAACTGCATCATGTGCCTCTCCGTCTTCATCATCAGGATCTTCATCTGCATCATCTGCTTCTCTCATTTCATCTCCTTCGCCTTCTGGAATATCCGAGGAAGAAAGACAAATGAATTATAAGATTACTTTCGCATATCGTATGCATTTTAGGTCTTAGGATTTAAAACATAAGATACCTCTTGTTTCATGATCTGCCACAGGTGAAACAGCTGTGGGAGTATCAGTAAGCTTTGAAGTGTGACTAAACATTCCTCCTGCAAAAAAAAAATTAAAAAAAATAGTTCCATAGAATATAGTAGAAATTTATAAAAGTTTTTTGTATGTAGCCTGAATGGCAAAGTACTTAAGACATGTCAGATTCAAATAGCAAAACCGTTCACTGCAGCCTTAAAAATAAATATCGAGAAACACAGACTTACTGGTTTTTCCTGTGGTACCTTGATCCCCGTCAGAACTTCCATCGTCTGATGGACAGTAGAGGTCACAGTCACTCTCGCCCCAATCCTCTGATTGCTCTGATTCACTGCCACTATCATCGAACAAAGAAACTACTGGTTTCTTCGCCAGCCTTTCCGAAACTCTTTGACCAACTGTAACATAAACGAGAAACAAATGACTTCATATCCAAGGTACAAATAAATGCACAATCATTTTAAAAGAAAATAAAAGGAGACAGATTCATATTGCAGGAGGAAGGTTTATTAAACATCTAGGGAGCTGAGTAAGAGCAACGAGGAAATTATTACCTTTGCTAACGCCTTCTTGAGCAGAGGCTGTCTTCTTCCTCTCAAAAGGCCATTGCCAAGCTAAAAAAGAAACAAAAGAGTTTGTTAAAATGTTTGTTTTCTAAATATTTGAGTCATCCTTCAGATTTACATTGGCACGATATGAATGCAATGGTGTTTGTCTTTTCCGAACCCCTGCGTGGAAACTTATAAAATGTTTATAGAAATTATTCCCAAATATCAATACAAATACTTTTCTGGATATGATCGGATATGATGGATTCAAACTAATACAAAGGGAATGGACAGCCCTTAAGGTCTCAGTTGAAGATAATGTAACTATAAAATTTAAAATCTTCTTTACATGTGCATTTCAATTCACTGCATGGTACTCACCAGGGTTTCGTGGTGTTGAATCAATGGGATCTGAAATAAAAGCATACAAATTAAATATATCAATACACACCAGTATCTTATTTAAATTTTATATTTTGTTTACTTACCAGACAATGATACCTCGTTAGATTCCACTGAAGATGTACTTTCAGGAGAAGCACTGACTACTGCTTTCAATGGTGGCAAATCTGAAATAAATAGCAATAGATTAGAAAAGAAACCAACACCAATCTGGCCAATTTGGGAGGAGAAGATAAGAAATGTACCAGGATTTGAGGTCGTCTTGGCAGAAAAAGATGTAAGGTGAGTGGAACTTTGATTAGAAAGATTGCTGCTATTGCTGTCCAGGGGCCCTATAGTTTCTTTCCTACTACACTTGCTTTCTATTACAGGCTCAACAGGAGCGGACACTGGTACACCTGCAATAAATGATGGTTGATCAGGAATAACAGGAAAAGTGGCGATACAGATCGGCAACTTTGGCCCGTCCCGTACATTTTAAATTTAACGAGTGTCGCAAATGTTTAACTCTTACAGGCTTTAAACGTGGGTCTGGGTCAGAATGGACGTTATTTTCGTCATCAGCACCCTCAAAAACATAAGAAACAACGTTAAATTCAAAAAAAATAAATTTGGTCCCCCCGGGATTTGAACCTGGGTCCAAACTTCTCAGATTTGCTCGAAACCAGCACCGTTGGCTTTGTCTCGTCGCCCCGATTCCGAAAATACCCCTACATGCCCATCTAGCAGTACCCGTTGCCAAAATCCTCATCTACCCTATAGACCATTATGCACCTGCAGCGTCGCCCTCGTGGCGTCTTAGGTCAAAATGGATATCATTTTCGTCATCAGCACCCTCAAAAACATAAGAAACAACGTTAAATTCAAAAAAAAATAAATTTGGTCCCCCCGGGATTTGAACCTTGGTCCAAACTTCTCCGATTTGCTCGAAACCAGCACCGTTGGCTTTGTCTCGTCGCCCCGATTCCAAAAATACCCCTACATGCCCTTCTAGCTGTACCCGTTGCCGAAATCCTCCTGCACCCCATGTAGACCATGATGCACCTGCAGCAGCGCCCCCGGGGCTCGGATCGGATTTGCTGCCACCGAGCGGTTCTTAGGGTCACCCAAGGAGGCTGCATACCAAATTTGGTGAAGATCGGACAACGGGAAGTCCACGGACGGACGAACGAACGGACGGACGCACAGCAAGCATCAGACTATATGCCCGTCCTCCGTATTTATTTTATAAATAATACGGGACGGGCCAAAAAAACTGACACTAACAAACTGAATTAGAGTTATTTCTGGAGGAAAGAGCGTACCTGTTTCCTTCTTGCCACCAAGCCACGTTGAGGAGGTTGTAAGGTCAGTTACAACTTGAACAGAAGTGTTGCCATTACTGATTGTGGGTTTCTTCTTTTCATTTCTAATATCAGTTTTCTTCACAGGTTCAGCGGTAGACACGGATGGTAAATCTGAAACCAATAATAATAGAAAGACGAACCATCACAGGCATTATTGAAGGGAAAAACAAAAATGTACCAGGGTTTGAGGTCTTTTTGGAAGATGCAGATCTAAGGCGAGTAGAAATTGTACCAGGAACATCGCTCCTTTTGCTGATGGCCTGCCCTTTAGATGCTTAACTACCACGCTCTTTTTCTTTTAACTGTTTAACAGGAGCAGACACTAATAAACCTGCAATAAAAAATTAAGGGATTAGAAGATAACACAAAAACAAAACTACATTTGAATTTTCTGGATGAAAGAACTACCAGCCGTCTTCTTTGCACTTAGTAAGACTGATGAGGTTTTAAGGCAAGTGCGAGTAAAAGCAGCAGGGGTGCTGCTGTTACTGTGAGTTGTTACAGCTGAAAACAAAATATAATTGGATATTAGACAGAGTTCATGTTTGTTTGCCCTAATAATGGAGGAAAGAGGATAAATTATTTCTTGAACCTAAAGGTGCTATGTTTTCATTTGGACAGACTTGTAAGCAATATGGTTACTCTCTGTAATCAAAATGTGACGTAGTCTTGTGGAGAACAGTATTTCTTATGGTGTAGGACTATCTTTAGTCTTTTCATCACCACACATATGAATATATAACAAAAATGAAATTGCCTCATGTAACTAAATCTAATTAACAATTTTATTTAGGCTATAATATATATTATATAGTGATGAACAGACTTACATTAGTCTAAACCCATAAGGAATAATGCTGCCTACAATATTGTATCACATTTTGATTACAGAGACTAACCATATGTTTTACAAGTCCGTCCAAATGAAACAGTTAAAAGACAAGTTGATGAGTGATGAGGTCATTGTAGGAGCACCTTAGGAAACTATCTTTTATAACTACTGAACTTAGGATAAAGCTTACATATTGTTGGTTTAGACAGTGGGTTAGAGAACAGAGTCCGGATTACCCGTCTTGAAGTTGGAACAACCTCTGTTAGCATAAAAGCCATAAATGGGTTAAAATACTCAACATAATTTTCTTATTATAATTATTAATGTTGTATATTTTCACCATATTGACTTGCTTACCTTTAGAGTTTCCTTTTCCTGGTTGAGCTGCCTCATTTCCCATGCCGCCACTCGTCGAGATCAGGTCTGACTGTTTCTGCTCTGCGTTTCCAGATTCAACATGAGAATCAGGCTGAATATCTAAAATATAAAATAATTTATTGAAAAGAAAGCGAAGAAGAACAATGTAATTCTACTTTGAATTAAGAAAACATACCCGGTAAAGATGTCTGCTGATGAGTTGTTGACATCAATGATGTTTGCATATCTTTATCAGTTGTTGTTCTCCAATTTTCTTTAGCAGATTCAACACCTAAAGGCAATGTTACACAGTTAGTATACCTTACAATTATTAGATAGAATTTACCTAAATTCAAGCATACATAAAATTAATTTCAAGCTGTTTAAGATCTGTTAAAGAAACTTACTAATAACTGTTGATGTGGATTTGGACGATAATGGACTGAGAAGTTTTGACTTGCGTGCTGTCATTTTGATTGGGCTTGAAGTACCTTGTGAGACAGAAAAAGAACAACAAATAAAATTTGATATGTTTCAGAGTGTCTCATTTATTGAGTGACTGGATTGGTTCTACCAAATTTAAAACTAATTTGCTTTACCTCGATTTTCCTTCCCCGATGGACAGCTGGATGCTGAGCTAGCAGTGCGAGAATACTCCACAAGGCGTTTCCGTTTCAGAGTGCTCGCTCCACCTGGCACTGCACATGCAGAAACATTGAGTTATAAGATAAAGTAATTAAACCAGTATATTATTCACAGTCTTCTTGCTTACCATTTAGACCATGTTCCACCCATCTCAGACATTTTTTGGTGGGTGTAATGGATCCGGGGTCTAAGACAGGTGGTGCAGGGCAAAGTTGGGTCAGCTTTTTTTTTTTTTTTTTTTTTTTGACCTCAGATTTATCTGCTCATTTAGCTATAGAAGGGTTGCTCCCCTGATCCCGCTATGGGTCGCGGGGGAGAGCTCCCCTCCGTCAGCTGTTTGAGCAGGGTTGCAAGAACAGGCATAGGCCTGGTGGGCTAGATTAGATTAGATCAACATCATTGGTCAAATGGGGGAAAAAAACCTTGAGTGGGCCTGAAGGGAGCCACCCAAGGAAAAAACCCCTGTGTCGTGTTTGTGGTGCAGTGTGTTGTGCATGTGTTTGTACCTGTATGGAGAAAAACGAGGTTAGCAGGACGGAGAGGATAGCAGATGGAGACGCTAGTGGGCTAGATGAGAGACAAGACGGATGCAGAGGATAGCTGGTAGAGAGAGACAGAGGGCTAGATGGATGCATCGGGGCTGCCATCGCTGGAGTCTTCCTCCTCGCTGTTGGAGACGATGTCCACCAGCCGTGGGCAATACTGGTAGGGTTCCTCAGCCAGTCGCCCCACCGGTGCTAGTAGCGGATTGGGGTGCTCCCGCACCTTGGCGAGGAGGAGACGCTGTCGCTGTTGGACTATCTGGAAGAGGGGATTAATGCCATGCCCGTGTGCCATTTCCCACAATGCCCGGTTGCCTGCCCTGCGCCGTACCCTGTAAATAGAACGGATAATGTTACGCTCTGTCTTCGCCAGGAGCTCCCTGACTGCTGCGGTTGCTGTGGTGCAACATTCCAGTCCGTAGAGCATTATGGGTTGCACTGTGGTCTTGTATAGTCTTGCAAGCAGCTCCGAGGTGTGAAGTCTGCGGCGTAAGATGGCGAATCGCTGTTTGGCCTTGGTGATTACTCTTGCTATATTCAGTTAAGGATTTTCTGTTTTCACTCCCGGTGTGAGTGTGGATCCTACGCCTCCACAGGCGTGAATCCACGCCTCTGCGGGCGTGAGGATGACTTTTAACACCAGACGAGGCGTGGATTCACGCCTGTGGAGGCGTAGGATCCACACTCACGCCGGGAGTGAAAACAGAAAATCCTTAACTGAATATAGCATCTTGTTGCGTGATCCTTGTATGTCAGCCGTCTATCTAGAGTGAGACCCAAGTAGGTTGCTGCTTGGCCGTCCTGGATCGTCTGCCCCTGGAACCTCACTGTGATGGGTCTCCTCTTCCTGGCTCGTGGGTTGAGTTGGACAAGCTGGGTCTTTTCTGCATTTATTTTAATCCTGTTGGATCGGGCCCAGTTGTCTATGGCATCTAGTTGTAGTTCCAGGGCAGAGGCGGCGGCGGCTGGCGTCCGGGCCGAAGTCAATGCTGCCGTGTCGTCCGCATAGAGCCCAATCAGGGCGCCATCAGTACCCGGAATGTCGGCTGTGTACAAAGCGTACAACATTGGGGACATGATGGCGCCCTGTGGCACTCCTGCACGTATTGGGTGGGCGGCGGAGATCGTCCTGTCAACCTTGACTCTGATGGATCGATTACTGAGAAAGTTTTCAATCAGCTTCACTAGAAGAGTCGAGAAACCTTGCCGGCGGAGTTTTGTAATCAGTTCCTCATGCGGCACCCTGTCAAAGGCAGCTTCAACGTCCAATCAGGGGGTAGCAACGGCGAAGGAAGCGCGTGAAGCTATGCTCAAGCGAGGTGCGGCGGTTACGCACTTGTTTGAGATTATGAAAACTAGGTCGGTGATGGCAAAACGCTTTGCACAGATCAAAAGAGCATGAAATTTAGGGTGCATTAGGCCTAGTGGCCTGCCTGAGTCCCCTCAATTTAGCCCACACAAGGGAGGCAATTTTTACATTGGGATGGCGCGGCCAAGATTTTTCCTAAATTTTCGAGTTTTCGTGTTTTTCGGTGTAAACCCTTCAATTTATTATGGTTAAAACAGGAAGTATCGAGGAAGGCAATTAGCCTAATGCACCCTTCATTTTATGCTCTTTCCATCGGTGCAAAGCGTTTTGAAAACAAAGGCCTGGTTTTCATAATCTCGAAGAAGTGCGTAACCCCTGCACCGAAGGCGCGATGAGTTGAAGTACCGTGCTGTGGTTGCTCCGGAACCCAAACTGCGTGTCGGGCAGGGTCTTGAGATTTTCAGCTTCGGCAAGGAGAAGTGGGAGCAGGCAGCGTTCAAATAGTTTCGCGAGGTTTGACAGGAGGCTGATGGGCCTGTAGGAAACCGGTTTGGAGAGATCCGTTTTTGGCTTTGGCAGCGGCTTAATAATGGCCTCTTTCCATATGGCTGGGAAGATGGAGCGAGCTACTAATTCATTGAAGATATTTAGAAGTGAGGTTACCCAGCTCTCCGGTAGTATCTTTATGACCTCATTCGTAATGTCATCTCCGCCTGCAGCTTTACGGAGTGGCAATGCTTGAATGGTTTCCTGCAGGACGGCCATCGTGATCCTTGGTGGTGCTTGTGCAGACAGACCCAGCGGCTCACACGACCTGGCGGCGCGCGACGCAGGCCGTGAAGGATCATTGTCACGTGGCTGGGGGCCAGGAGGGAGGGTCACCACCCGCTGGCCCAGTGGCTCACACGACCTGGCGGCACTCTGTGCAGGCCAGGAAGGGTCATCACCACGCGGCTGGGGGCCAGCAGGCAGGTCCTTAACCACCCGACCCAGTGACTCACACGACCCGGCGGCGCCGCGCGCAGGCCAGGAGGGATCACTGCCGAGTGGCTGGGGGTCTTGATGCTGCTCTTCGGTTCGCTTACCCGACGGCTCACACGACCTGGCGGCGCGCGACGCAGGCCGTGAAGGATCATTGTCACGTGGCTGGGGGCCAGGAGGGAGGGTCACCGCCCGCTGGCCCAGTGGCTCACACGACCTGGCGGCACTCTGTGCAGGCCAGGAAGGGTCATCACCACGCGGCTGGGGGCCAGCAGGCAGGTCCTCAACGACCTGACCCAGTGACTCACACGACCCGGCGGCGCCGCGCGCAGGCCAGGAGGGATCACTGCCGGGTGGCTGGGGGTCTTGGTGCTGCTCTTTGGTTCGCTGTGTCGACGGCTCACACGACCTGGCGGCGCGCGACGCAGGCCGGGAGGGGTCACCGTCACGTGGCTGGGGGCCAGGAGGAAGGGTCACCGCCCGCTGGCCCAGTGGCTCACACGACCTGGCGGCACTCCGTGCAGGCCAGGAAGGGTCATCACCACGCGGCTGGGGGCCAGCAGTTGGGTCCGCAGCCAACCGGCCCGGTGACTCACACGACCCGGCGGCGCCGCGCGCAGGCCAGGAAGGATCACTGCCGCGTGGCTGGGGGCCAGTCGATGTTGGTTCGGCAGCAGTGCTGGGCAGGGCATTCGGTGCGGCGATTGGATTTTTGCTGCATCCGACTCTCAAAGGTTTCAGCCAGGGCCTCTGCTTTCTCCGCATCCGTTATGCACCAAGAGTCCCCGTGTCGGAGCGGTGGCATCGGTTTTGGAGGCGGCTTAGTGACTTGGTTGTAGAATTTCCACAGGCCGCGGTCCCTTCCGCCTTCACTCTCCTGGCTGATGAGATTTTCAACTCTTTGTCTTCTGTGGTGTTGAACCGCCCGGCGAAACACTCTTGCTGCTCTTCGAAACTCCCTCTTGGCCTCTGCGGTGGGGTTTGTTTCCCATAATTTCGCTGCCTGCCTCTGGTTCTGCTGAAGTGTCCTTAGCGCTGGCGTCAGGAGGGTGCGTCGCCGGCCGGTTGTGGTACGGACTATTGTTGCGTTAAAAACCTGCGCCTGCAGTGCGTGTGTGAAGCGCTCAGCGGCCTTCTCAGGGTCTTTGGAGATGGTTTCAGGGTCAAGCGGTTGGTTCTCTTGATCATTCTTCAGGTTTTCTAGCAGTCTGGCCATGTCGATAGATGGAATACAGGGTGGCCCATCGACCCCGTCGGCTTTGGAAGGTAGGCCACCCATTTGACACGCTCGCAGGGAGTAGCGCTGACGTCCCCCACTGCCCCTACTCCGCCCCGTGCCGTGGCTAGCTTGCTCGTTCGGCCTCCCCTCCCCCTCTCAGCGGCAGTGTTGACTTCTGCCGCCGTCAGCCGTCTGATGCCGCTAACTGCTTGGTCGCTCTGTCTCTCTCGCACCCCTACGGACCGCCCCATGAGTGCGAGAGAGACAGAGCGACGAAAGCAGTGCTCGGGATCAGACGGCAGCTGCGGGCGGCGCGCACATCAGAACGCCAACATCAACAGTCCGGTGATACGCACCATGGTTCACTACACACAGAGGGAGTACACGGACATGATCAAGATTCTCGGTGCTGTGAATGATAACCATGCCGTGGCCGCTCGCGAGTACGCCCGTCGTTATCCGGAACGTCCACGACACCCAGGAGCGCTGGTTTTCCGCCGTCTCGAAATTAACCTAGCACTTTACGGCCAGTTTGCTGCGCCACGCAACGCTCTCAGGCCTCGTGAGGCACACGCTGCTGCAGTGATGCAACATTTCGGAGACAACCCACATACCAGTAAGTTGAGAGAAAAACACCGTTTAATTTTTGGTACTGTTTCTGAACTTTTGAACGCTTTTGGTTGCAGGTCAGAGAGCGGCCGCGGTCGACCTCAATTTGCCAAGGCTCACGGTCCAGCGAATCTTGAAGGATGCAGACTGGCATCCTTTTAAAGTCAAGCTCAATCAGGGCCGTCGAAGGGGCGACGCGGCGCTTCGGCTGGCGTACTGCAGATGGCTCGTTGAGCAGCCTGCAGGATTCACAGCCAATGTCCTTTGGTCGGACGAATCAAATTTCGACAATCAGGCCAATGTTAACCGTCACAACTGCCACTACTGGGCCCCGAGAAATGAAAACCCAAATTGGGTCCGTCATGTTGATTTTCAAAACCAGTGGAGTGTGAATTGCTGGGGTGGTGTACTGGGTGACCATGTGATTGGGCCCCATTTCTTTGAGGGAAGACTAAACGGGCTAAGCTACCTGAATTTTTTACAAAATGATTTGGGCGGCCTCCTTGACGACGTGCCGTATCAAGTGCGACTGAATCACTGGTACCAACAGGATGGGGCCCCTCCACACTGGGCTTTAGTAGTGCGGAATCACCTGAATTTGGTAGGCACAAAAACAATTTTACGCATGTTTTCCCAAAAGCCTTCTTGCATTGACTGCTTTGTTTTTGCCGTAGGTTTACCAGAACAACTGGATTGGCAGAGGCGGCCCAGTTGCTTGGCCCCCAAGATCGCCCGATCTGACACCCCTTGACTTTTTCCTCTGGGGCCATGTCAAGGGTAGGGTGTACGAGACCAGGCCGGACACTGTGGTGGAACTGCGGGACCGGATCGTGAACGCGTTCCGGGGCATAACGCCCGGTATGCTGCGTAGGGTTCACCTCAACACCATTGAGAGGGCCAACCAGTGCATCGGCCAGGATGGCCAAACTTTTGAGCATTTGTTTTACAAGTAAGAAGGTTCCAAATGGCCCGCTACAGTGCTGTCTTTTTCTTTTGCAAGAACTGTGATTTTCTTTTTAATTTTCGTTGACACAGAGATTTAATTTTTGTTATTAAAAGGAACAAACATCCTTTGTTTTTCATTCATTAATTTTTGACCCTGAAATCGTAAACCTTGGGGAAGGGGGATGGGGAAAGAGGGGATGAAGCATAACAAGCTAGGGCCCGCCCTTCCGTCGAACCGAGTTGCCAGCTCCGCTTCGCTGCGCCGGCAACTCGGTTCGACAGGGGGCCGGCCCAGCTTGGCCTGCCGGCGGCCTTTCCTCGGGCCTTCGGCCCTCGCATCAGACCCAACTTGGCCAGTCGAAGGCCCAGGCCTTCGGCCCGCTCTCATCAAACACCCCGTGAGCGGGTAAAGCAAAGTTATCGATGTACCATCGTGACTTAGGCCCGCCCTTCTATTCACAATATGCAAAAGTCCTTACACTTTTTACTCCAACTGTCCTTAGAATATGCCCATTTCATTTGTCTCTTAGCCCTCATTCCGAAAATACTCATATTTGCCATGCTACTGCAACTCCTTGCAATGGAGGCACAGCAGGGGCGCAAAACGAGCCCGTCGCACTTTTTCACATAACTCATGAAGGCGGGCTCCTGGACCCCCCTTCCGACCCCTCGTTGAAGAGGTCTTGCTGAGACCAATCGAAATCTGCAATAAATTTTTTTAGTCGGTCGACCCCCTTTTTTGAAGATCCTGATCTGGCCAACTTGTAAAAGCGGCCGATGGGGTCGGGACCAGGTCCATTCATCTTGTCTCGTCGCCCTGATTCCAAAAATACCCCTATGTGCCCTGCTAGCACCAATAATGGCGGAAATCCCCCTCCCGCCCATGCAAACCATGATGCAGCTGCTGCAGGCCTTGCGCGGGTCGGACGGGATTTGCACCACCGGATTGTTTGTTCGGACGGCCCTCCTGAAGTACCCTTCCAAATCTGGTCACTCCAGCTCAACTCCTTCCTTGTACACAGACGACGACAACAACGACGACGACGACACACAGACACAAAGGCAAATGCATATGCCCTCCCCCTATTTTTTGAATAGAAGGGCGGGCCAAAAATTGTCGTCTGCTGCGAACATGTCAACAGGTCAGCCGGAAGGAGGGGCCGAAGGTTGACCGAACCTCTCAGGAGGCGTAGCACGCGCCCCGCGCCCTGCCGAGGATACCGCGTCAACCCTCGCGGCATTCCCTCGTGACGAGCCGTGAACCCAACGGCAGGGGAGGGGAGGCCGAACGAGCAAGCTAGCCACGGCACGGGGCGGAGTGGGGGCAGTGGGGGACGTCAGCGCTACTCCCTGCGAGCGTGTCAAATGGGTGGCCTACCTTCCAAAGCCGACGGGGTCGATGGGCCACCCTGTATAGTTGATCCTCTCTGTTGTCCCGGCGACCAGCACTTGTGGTAGGTTAAGGATCCAGGGGGCGTGGTCTGATTCGGTTCCATCCCAGGATTCTACTTGTGTGGTGCAAGTATAGTCCCGGTTTGTCACAGCATAATCGAGAATGGAGGGCTGATACCTTCACGAGTGATGTTTGTGTGTAAAGCCACTTGGTACGATAACTTTTAGATTATGGGCTTTGTTGCCGAATAGCTGGTTTCCGTTCACATTATTATAAGTGCTTCGGGATATTTTGTGCCTTGCGTTGTAATCTCCCACTGCTATCACCGGATCCTGTAGTGCTGCCAATTTACGGAGGGTTTCGACTCTGAGCTGGCCGGTCCTGCAGTAGGCCGAGAGGAAGATTATTGGTGCTTCTCCTGGGAGGCTGCATTTGACCGCCGTGGACTCAATCCCTGGGAGTTGAATATAGAGTCGCTGCTGTGGGATGTTGTTCTTGATTAGCAGAGCGGTGCCTCCTCCCCTGCCACTTGGTCTTGGGTCGTGATGCTCTTGGTAGTCTGGGAATGAGACTCTCTGATCAACCATTTGGACCTCTTGGAGTGCTATGATCGTTGGGTTGTGTTTCAGGATAAGATTTTCTAGTTGGTGCTTTTTGCGCTGTGGTCCATCCGCGTTCCACACGAGCAGCTTCAACTGATCATGGTCTGGGTCCATGCTGTTGGGTTAGAAGTGTAGTGACGAGTGCAACTAAGTTGTTGATTGAGGCGAGTACTTGTGACATCTGTTCGTGCATCTTTTGGTTTTGTTCAAGGATACACTGCAGGATCTCATCATTGGTTGTCGTCCTTCTGGGCTGGTCCCTTTCCTGGGTGGGGGCTGGTTGTTTCTCGGGTCTTTGCCGGCTGCGACTCCGGCTTCGGCTTCTGCCGCCTGCCGACCACCCTGGGGGTTGCTGTGGCTCGCTGGAGAAGTCCGGACGGGTGACCTGAGGTCGCTTAGGGGTTTTCCCCGCGGCCCTCTGCGCAAAGGGGCCGTCAGGTTGTGTTCGCGCTGCTTCTGCCCGCTCCTGGAAGACCCGCCTTCTAGCCTCTTTTTCCTGTCGTTCTTCTTCAGCTTGGGCTTTTAGCCTCTTTAGTGCTGCAGGTGGGGTTTTTCCAGGGTTCCTCTTAAGCTGGCGATCTTCATGCTCTCTATACTCTGAGCAGCCCCGGTAGGTGGCTCTGTGGCCCGATTGCCCACACTGTTGACAGAAGGGCTTGAAGTCCGGGCTGTTTGTGTCCAGGGGACATTCGGAGACATGGTGGTCTCCTGGACATTGGGTGCATAGTGGAGGTCTGGAACAATTTTTGCCTGTGTGACCATACTCCAGGCACCTGTTGCATATGGGAAATCCTTGGAAGTATGGATCTTCGATTGTTACTCTATGGTAGCAGAGCGCTGTGACCTTCTTGAAGCTAGAAGATTTTCTCTCCGCTGCAAGTCTGACCCTGATTGTATCCGTGCGCCTTCCCGGTTTCTCTATCCTTTCCAGGGCTTGAACCTTGTATCCCAGTGCGGCAATGTCATCCTGTACCTCTTCCACCGGGATCACTGCAGGGAGTCCCTTAATGATGTATTGCTGCTCCTTAGGCTGGTCTGAGTATGAGTACGCTGGAGTCTCGTTGCTGCTGAGGTACTCCAGGATCATCTGTTTTTGTTCAGTGGTGTTGCAGTGGACTTTGAAGGAATCCTGTTGTGATATTAGCCGGACCTCTCCGGGGCGGAATTTAGATAGGAGTTGCTCTTTAAAGACCTTAAAGTCCGGTATTTGCGCGTTGACCACAATTGGTGAGGGGCGTCTAGGTTTGGGGTGGTCTTCTTGATGCTGGGATCTTTGGGTAGAGCTTTTGGTTTGTGGTTCTTTGTTGCCGGTGGTAGTAGTTGTGGACTGAGGGTTTTCTTGCCGGTTTTCTTCGAGCTGCTGGGAGGCTCTGGCCATTTTCTTCTTCTGCACTGCTGTGAGTGTAGTCCTGAATGGGGAGTTACTATTGGTATCGGTGCGGGAGGCGCTTAGCCGGTTCTGTGCATTCACTCTAGCCATTTCTTCATCTGATGTATCTGCAATGTCTCCTTGTTCCTCTGTGAGATTTTTTGGTTTCTTCCCTTGTTGGGTGCGGGCTGCGCTTTCATCAGCTTTTCTCTTAGTTGCTGCTGCTTCCCAAAACAGCTTCATGAATGGGAGGTTTTTAAGAGAGTCTCCAGGGGCATGTATTGCTTCAGTGCATGGTAAGGCGCGTCGGCGGAGCGTACTTGGGATCCGATATTTTGGTAGTTCGGGAGGTTTGAGCGTTGGTTGGAGGATTGCAGGGACCATTATTAATTCTTGGTTGAAGCTAGAGAGATTCACTAGCACTGGATACGGTTCTGGCTTATTTTTTTTGTGTAGCCTGAGGCGGAGGGCCTTTGGCCACAAGATATCCTCCGTTTTAATACAAAAATCTACCATACTATTTATGTTATGGTGAATAGTAACGTAAGGATTATTATCGGATTCTTCTATGATGAGAAACCTATCGTTGATCAGTGGTTGTGATGGCAAGGGGTACACTATAAGAACTGGTACGTTTGGCCCTTTTTCTGCTGGGATGTTTGTTGTTTCCACGATGCTAGGGGGGATGGGGTTAATGGTGGGGCTGACTTGTTCCTGGTTTTCAGTGGTATCCATAGTGATGTCTTCTGAGTCTAGATTGGCTGCGTTTGTGGTTGTACTATCCATAGTATTGAAGCATAGGTTGGAAAGCCAGGATTTCCTTTGTGGCTGGGGTTGCTCCAGCGCAGGGTGCCGGAGGATGAGTGGCGTATTTGTGGTAGTGCAGCTGGATGTACTTGAGGTACGGGCTACCGTCGTTGTCGTGCAGGTGGTTGGTAGCGTCGTGATCTTGATGAGTTCCTTTATGGGGAAGGTGGGAGGGGGCGCGGCCATCAAGATGGTGGGAGCACTTACGGTAGTGGTGGCTAGGTGATTCTGTGGTTCTTGTTGCGGGGGAGCAGATGGCACCTCGGTGGGTGGCCCCTCTTCTACTTGTTGAGACATGCTTAAGGTTTGGGGTATCTCTTCTTCCACGTCTATATCGGGTTCTTCTTCTTGTTGCGGTCGGGGGTTCTTGTCTCTCTTCCTTGTTTTCTTTACCTTGTTCTTTTTCTTGTGTCTGCCTTCTTCTTCCGAAGCTTCCTTGTTCCTGGTGGGGGGTCTGTCTTTTCTGTATGGGTGGCTTCTTGAGGATCTGGAGGATTCCGAGTCTGTCTCTTGCTGGGTGTGCATAGCTGCTGGTGTTGTATGTGCGTGAAAGATAGCAACGACAGTGACAGCAAGAGCAACAAGGGCTGCACAGATTCAGAGCACCAATGCTGCAAGGAAGGGGGTTAATACGGGTAAAGTATATGCTTTCCCACCTTTTTGCAGTCTTCTGTTCTTCGCAGGACTCCGGCAAGAGGCTCTTCTTATGTGGCAGGGCCGGGGCAGGATGCTGCGGTAGGTGAGGATCACCCTGGGGTGCGGCAGCAGGCGCTTGGCGCTTAAGGGAGGTCGCGTCGTTCGGGAGTGAGTCCAGACTCAGGTTGGGAGCCTCACCAGTGCCAGAGGCAGGGTGGGGCTCAACCTTCCCGAAGAATGGACTCGAAAGCAATGGGACGGTTGGGTAAGGTCGTATGGAATGGACCTTACGGTTGGGGGGGTGGAGCGGCCGGTGGGGACTCGGCTAGGGTGATCCTTACGGTGCGCGGGGCTCCCGGCTTCTCTGGAGTCCTGCTGAGTGTTGGCTAGTTCGGTTACGTTGATCCGGCAAGGCGCCCAGCCGACAAGCACTTGCTCGACCCTGGTGAGGCAGCGCCGGGCGTCGTTGTGGGCTAGGGTGGCTTGCGGGGTGTGCACGTCGCCAGCTAGTGTTGGTCGGCAAGGTGCCCAGCCGACAACCACTTGTTGAGCACCGCCGGAGCAACAGCGGTAGTCCTTGAGGGCCGGGGTGAGCTGCTTGGCGTGCACGACGTCAGGAGGTGTCGATCTGCAAGGCGCCCAGCCGACAACCACTTGTTGAGCACCGCCGGGGCAGTAGCGGTAGTCGTTGGGGGCCGGGGTGAGCTGCTGGGTGCGCACGACGTCAGGAGGCGTTGATCTGCAAGGCGTTCAGCCGACAACCACTTGTTGAGCACTACCGGGGCAGTAGCGGTAGTCGTTGGGGGCCGGGGTGTACTGCTGGGTGCGCGCGACGCTAGCAGGGGTCAGCTGGTGAGGAGCCTAGCCGAACACCTCTTGGGCAACTAAGGCAGAAGTGCACCTAGGGTCGGTGATGGGCGAGGAGATGTACTGGGCGCGAGCGTCTACAGCAGGGATCAATTGGCAAGGCGCCCAGCCGACAACCGTTTGGGCATTTGGGGCGGGAGAGCACTGGGGGTAGGCGACAGCACGAGGGATATACTATGGGCGCGAGCGTCTAAAGCAGGGGTCAATTGGGAAGGCGCCCAGCCGACAACCTTTTGGGCATTAGGGGCGGGGGAGCACTGGGGGTAGGCGATGGCACAAGGGATATGCTGCGCGCGAGCGTCTACAGCAGGGATCAGTTGCAAAGGCGCCCAGCCGACAGGCACTTTCACTAGGGGAGCACACAACACTAGGGCGGGCACAGGCAGAGGCGGCGGCACGGCGACAAGCACAGCAGTAGCACACACAGTCAGAGGGGCATGCACAAGCACAGGCACAGGCAGAGAGGCAGGCACAAGCGAGGGCACAAGCAAAGTCAGGTCGTTAAGCACACTCAGCGGCACTGCGACAGGCACGGGCATCAGCAAGGGCACGGCGGGGGCATAGGCACCGGGACTTACTACTCGCCGTCTTGACGTTGTCCAGAAGCTGGTGTAACTCGGGGGCGGAGGCGGTGTTCCTGTCGTCCAACGTTGCGGGGCGACGACACAGTGGGCTGGCGTCGGCGTCGGCGTCCAGGGTGGTGGTCTCCAGGAGGGCGATGGAGGGCAGGTTAAGCACGATGGTCCCGCGGTGGGCATAAAATGTCTGACACCGGGGACATCAACACTGATGTTCATAAAACTGCAGCACTAGCACTCACTTCACTTGCACTTGTTCACACACGCCGCGGGCCGGGCGGCGGCGCCGCGGCACAAAACGGGTTCGCGCGCGTGGCCAAGTTCGTGGCGGGCACGTTTGCACCAGATTCCGGCGAAACTTCGATCAGCTCGGGCGCACGAGCAACTACCGACGCACTTTAAGCACCGTTAAGCACACTTAAGCACACTTAAGCACACAAGACGTTCTTTTGGGCCTTGCCGGCCTTCTTGGAAGAAAGGGGAAGGTCAATTTCTGTCCGGCTTATCCGGCCTTAGGTTTATTATCACCACTAGGGAGGGACTGGGACGACACAGGTAAAAGTGCAACATTTTGTGAAAATTCTCGTGATTTCCCTCGCTTTCCTCCGACCAGTGGGTGACTCAAGGGCTTGGGGGTCAAGTAAAAATAATTGCAGACGCCAGTTATCGTCGGGTCAGTATGGCCTAGGCCACGCATGGCGATTCGCGTGGGCCGGGAAGCCTATGTCCACTCGTTGTACCGTTTGGTGCAAATTTAGGTTTTTTTGAAACTTTGGAAGGCTGTAGCGGCTAAACTAGGGGTACACCCATACTTTTTGGCACCGTCCCTCGAAAGACCTCCCCAAGACCTTCAAGAATCCGTCGAAACAAGTTAAAAATTAGTTTCCCTTCACCAAAAGATCCCTCCCCAAAGTTGGCGAAAATTAACCTATTTTGACATAGTTTTAATTTACTAAATTGCTCAGATCACCGTAAAGATGGGTTCAAAAGTGAAATTTGACCACTGGAATCTCTTCCTCTACTTAATACGCGTCTTTTAAGCACAAAATCATTGTGCTGGCGTTAAAATTGTGCCGTAGAGAGCCAAGAAAGGGAGTAACGGACGCAATTTCAACAAAAACAACAATGAAAGATCAGAGAAATCTAAAAACTTCCACCCTGGCCTCAAAAATGGAACCAAGGACCTAAAAATTTGGCAACCGCCCCGTCTCCACGAGTACATAAAAGTACCAAAGCGGCGTGGAAATCGTCAATGGTCACCTTCAGGGCCTGGCCGAACCGGCATGGAATGTCTCACTTGCAATCACATTTGCTCTGCATGTTTGTCAGGCAGAAAAAGTGACTGAAATATAATTTTCACAGATGCAGTACCTCAAAGCACAAGGAGCAGGCAGCGACACAGTGCTTGAGTGTGTCAATGATGTGATGGGAGCGTTGCTGACCGACACAGCTGGCTACTGGATGAAATTCAAGGACGCCAATGGCGTGTCTCAGCTCTACTCCCTTACGCAGAGGGTCTGTTTTGGGGCGTTGGCGCCCACGGTCAGGACCGTAGTTATAGGTTCGTTCTCAACTCAAATACTTACTGCTTTTATTTCATTCAAGTAACTTTTTTAACACCTCACATACTAAACATTCCTTTCTCTCTCTCTTTGTGTGTTTCAGACGTCTACAGCGCAATCACCAAAATTCCTGAAAGGAAGTATTTTCTGAAGGAACTAAAGGCGCAAACAGTAACGTGGTTCTCCAAAAGGAAACACTCAGAAAACCACCCACCCAAGCACCCCTATGTTTTTACTGATGATTGCTTGGATCGAATGGAAACCCTTCTCGCCTGATGCCAGTTTTCGAAGCCATTCTTCGCAACCTCTGCAACATTGAATTTTTTGGTCTTCTTCTCTGAGATAATTTAGTGTTAAGAACCTTTTTGTTATCGCTGTATTCCAGTAAGATTGCATTTTATGAAATATGTCAGTGGTAAGAACCTCGCTGTATTCCTGTGACCTTCCATTGTATGAAATTTCTTAGTTGTAATAACCTTGCTTTTATTGCTGTATGGCACTTTTGAAAAATACAGTGAATAACGTCTACAATCTTGCTGTATACTGATTGCATGCTCTAATGGCACCCCCACGCGCCTCCAACCTGCGGGGTAGGCAGTCCCGCCTGACAGCCGTGCTCGATGGGTTGCCAACCACACGCCTGCGGGATGACGGGGCCACCCCATCGGCATAGGTGTGTGGCGGGACTGCCTACCCACCTGACGGCAGGCGCTGAAGCCCAACGAAGGCCCGTGCAATGGGCACGCACGGCACGTCCCACGACTGTGAAACATATCACGTCCATTGCATAGGCAGCGGGGCTCATCCCCCACACACGGCGACACGGCCGTGCAAAACACGAACTACAGAACACGTCAGAGCACCGCCAGGTGACGTGCCGACGCCATGACACGCGGCATGTTAACGGCACCTACCCGCGCTCAGCGGCTTGGCACGTCACGGCAAGGTAGTCCCCAACAATGCTCGCGCGCGTACCATCCCAGCCGTGCACAGCGCCAGCCTGCGTGCACGTCCAGAGCCGCTTGCAGCAGGACACGCCAGGCACGTGCAGGCCGGAACGCCCCGCGCACTACTCACAAAGACGGCCCATTACGACCGTAGTGGCAGGACCTACGGACGTCCCGCACGGCACACTGCGGGGACGCGATCTCAGACGCCCCACGGGCACGTCCACGCACGTGCCTCCGGGCAGACTGACGGAACGTTCTCGGCGGGCACTACTAGGGCACGTGCCCAGGAACGAGTTATTTTCCCCTTTTGCACGAGTCCAAGCACGTGATTGTGGGAACGTTCTGGACGTTCTGTTAAAAACACGCATTAAGTCCTACTTTTATGCAAAAATGCTCCTTTCTGTTGATGGCACTTAAGTCTTGTGACTTCCGAATTCTGTTTGAATTCACTGTCAAGCATGGAGTTTAAACCGTGCGGGATCATGATGCTAGGCATAAATAAGTGCATTTCGGCGTAAATCAATGCGAAACTAGACTTTGTGTTTGAGCGTCTCGAAGCTTGTGACTTGAGCATATTGTTTTCAAGTTATGTTAATTCATCGAGCTGAAACTGTGTAGAATTGCTACGAAAAGCCTAGAAGAACGCTTCTCTGCTTATTTTCGTGTGAAAATGCGATTTTCTGCGCAAGGCACTCATAACTTGTGACAAGAATCATCCTTAAAGTTGCCTAACACAAAGCAAGCTACAACTATGCAGGATCGAAAGGCTAGGTTTTTAGACACGCTTTTCGGCTATATTTTATGCAAAAATGCGCCTTTCTATTGATGGCAATTTAGTCTTGTGACGTCTGAATTATGTTTGAATTCACTGCCAAGCATGGAGCTTAAACCGTGCGGGATCATTATGCTTAGCATAAATAAGTGCTTTTCGGCTTAAATCAATGCGAAACTGGACTTTATGTATGAGCTTCACGAACCTTGTGACTTGAGCATATTTTTTTAAAGTTAAGTTGATTCATCGAGCCAAAACTGTGTAGGATTGCAACGAAAAGCCAATAAGATCGCTTCTCTCCCTATTTTCGTGTGAAAATGCGATTTTTTGTTGAAAGACCTTGGAGCTTGTGAAAAGAGTCATCCTCATCAGTGCCTAACACCAATCGAGCTTAAAGTATGCAGGATCAAAACGCCAGGCTTCAAAACACGCATTAAGTCCTACTTTTATGCAAAAATGCTCCTTTCTATTGATGGCAATTGAGTCTTGTGACTTCCGAATTATGTTTGAATTCACTGTCAAGCATGGAGCAAAAACTGTGCAGAATCGCGATGCTATGCATACATAGGTGCTTTACGGCTTACATCAATGCGAAACTGGACCTTGTGTTTGAGCGTCTCGCAGCTTGTGACTTGAGCATATTGTTTGCAAGTTAAATTGATTCATCAAGCTAAAACTGTGTAGGATTGCAACGAAAAGCCTAGAAAAACGCTTCTCTGCTTATATACGTGTGAAATTGCGATTTTATGTGGAAGGCACTCATAACTTGTGACAAGAATCATCCTCAAAGGTGCCTAACACAGATCGAGCTACAACTATGCAGGAACGAAAGGCTACGCTTAAAGACACGCAATGCGGCCATCTTTTATGCAAAAATGCACCTTTCTGTTGATGACAATTGAGTCTTGTGACGTCTGAATTATGTTTGAATTCACTGTCAAGCATAGAGCCAAAACTGTGCAGAGTCACGATGCTATGCATACATGTGTGCTTTACGCCTTACATCAATGCGAAACTGGACTTTGTGTTTGAGCGTCTTGCAGCTTGTAACTTGAGCATATTGTATTTAAGTTATACTGATTCATCAAGCTGAAACTATGTAGGATTGCAACGAAAAGCCAAAAAGAACGCTTCTCTGCTTATATTCGTGTGAAAATGCGATTTTATGTGGAAGGCACGCATAACTTGTGACAAGAATCATCCTCGAAGGTGCCTAACACAAATCAAGATACAACTATGCAGGATCAAAAGGCCAGGCTTAAAAACACGCATTTAGTCCTACTTTTATGCAAAAATGCACCTTTCTGTTGATGACAATTGAGTCTTGTGACGTCTGAATTATGTTTGAATTCACTGTCAAGCATGGAGCTTAAACCGTGTTGGATCATGATGCTAGGCTCAAACAAGTGCTTTTCGGCTAAAATCAATGCGAAACTGGACTTTGTGTTTGAGCGTCTCGAAGCTTAAGACTTGAGCATATTGTTTTTAAGTTATGTTGATTCATCAAGCTCAAACTGTGTAGGATTGCAACGAAAAGCCAAAAAGAACGCTTCTCTGCTTATTTTCGTGTGAAAATGCGATTTTTTGTTGAAAGCCCTTGTAGCTTGTGAAAATAGTAATCCTCATCAGTGCCTAACTCAAATCGAGCTTAATGTATGCAGGATCAAAAGGCCAGGCTTAAAAACATGCATTAAGTCCTACTTTTATGCATAAATGCTCTTTTCTGATGATGGCACATGAGTCCTGTGACTTCCGAATTATGTTTGAATTCACTGTCAAGCATGGAGCCAAAACTGTGCAGAATCACGATGCTATGCATACATGTGTGCAGGGCGTGGAAATGGCCAAGGAGATCGTGAAGCGATGCTCGCGCCTTCGGTGCAGGGGTTACGCACTTCTTCGAGATTATGAAAACCAGGCCTTTGTTTTCAAAACGCTTTGCACCGATGGAAAGAGCATAAAATGAAGGGTGCATTAGGCTAATTGCCTTCCTCGATACTTCCTGTTTTAACCATAATAAATTGAAGGGTTTACACCGAAAAACACGAAAACTCGAAAATTTAGGAAAAATCTTGGCCGCGCCATCCCAATGTAAAAATTGCCTCCCTTGTGTGGGCTAAATTGAGGGGACTCAGGCAGGCCACTAGGCCTAATGCACCCTAAATTTCATGCTCTTTTGATCTGTGCAAAGCGTTTTGCCATCACCGACCTAGTTTTCATAATCTCAAACAAGTGCGTAACCGCCGCACCTCGCTTGAGCATAGCTTCACGCGCTTCCTTCGCCGTTGCTACCCCCTGATATGTGCTTTACGGCTTACATCAATGCGAAACTGGACTTTGTGTTTGAGCGTCTCGAAGCTTGTGACTTGAGCATATTGTTTTCAAGTTAAGTTGATTCATCGAGCTAAAACTGTGTAGGATTGCAACGAAAAGCCAAAAAGAACGCTTCTCTGCTTATTTTCGTGTGAAAATGCGATTTTTTGTTGAAAGCCCTTGTAGCTTGTGAAAATAGTAATCCTCATCAGTGCCTAACTCAAATCGAGCTTAATGTATGCAGGATCAAAAGGCCAGGCTTAAAAACATGCATTAAGTCCTACTTTTATGCATAAATGCTCTTTTCTGATGATGGCACATGAGTCCTGTGACTTCCGAATTATGTTTGAATTCACTGTCAAGCATGGAGCCAAAACTGTGCAGAATCACGATGCTATGCATACATAGGTGCTTTTCGGCTTAAATCAATGCGAAACTGGACTTTGTGTTTGAGCTTCTCGAAGCTTGTGACTTGAGCATATTGTTTGCAAGTTAAATTGATTCATCAAGCTAAAACTGTGTAGGATTGCAACGAAAAGCCTAGAAAAACGCTTCTCTGCTTATATACGTGTGAAATTGCGATTTTATGTGGAAGGCACTCATAACGTGACAAGAATCATCCTCAAAGGTGCCTAACACAGATCGAGCTACAACTATGCAGGAACGAAAGGCTACGCTTAAAGACACGCAATGCGGCCATCTTTTATGCAAAAATGCACCTTTCTGTTGATGACAATTGAGTCTTGTGACGTCTGAATTATGTTTGAATTCACTGTCAAGCATAGAGCCAAAACTGTGCAGAATCACGATGCTATGCATACATGTGTGCTTTACGGCTTACATCAATGCGAAACTGGACTTTGTGTTTGAGCGTCTTGCAGCTTGTAACTTGAGCATATTGTATTTAAGTTATATTGATTCATCAAGCTGAAACTGTGTAGGATTGCAACGAAAAGCCAAAAAGAACGCTTCTCTGCTTATATTCGTGTGAAAATGCGATTTTATGTGGAAGGCACTCATAACTTGTGACAAGAATCATCCTCGAAGGTGCCTAACACAAATCAAGATACAACTATGCAGGATCAAAAGGCTAGGCTTTTAGACACGCTTTTCGGCTATCTTTTATGCAAAAATGCGCCTTTCTATTGATGGCAATTGAGTCTTGTGACGTCTGAATTATGTTTGAATTCACTGTTAAGCATGGATCTTAAACCGTGCGGGATCATTATGCTAGGCATAAAAAAGAGCTTTTCGTTTTAAATCAATGCGTTACTGGACTTTTTGTTTGAGCTTCTCGAAGCTTGTGACTTGAGCATATAATTTTAAAGTTAAGTTGATTCATCGAGCTAAAACTGTGTAGGATTGCAACGAGAAGCCAAAAAGAACGCTTCTCTGCTTATTTTCGTGTGCGAATGCGATTTTTTGTTGAAAGCCCTTGTAGCTTGTTAAAAGAGTCATCCTCATCAGTGCCCAACACGAATCGAGCTTAAAGTATGCAGGATTAAAAGGCCAGGCTTAAAAACACGCATTAAGTCCTACTTTTATGCAAAAATGCACCTTTCTGTTGATGACAATTGAGTCTTGTGACGTCTGAATTATGTTTGAATTCACTGTCAAGCATGGAGCTTAAACCGTGTTGGATCATGATGCTAGGCTCAAACAAGTGCTTTTCGGCTAAAATCAATGCGAAACTGGACTTTGTGTTTGAGCGTCTCGAAGCTTAAGACTTGAGCATATTGTTTTTAAGTTATGTTGATTCATCAAGCTCAAACTGTGTAGGATTGCAACGAAAAGCCAAAAAGAACGCTTCTCTGCTTATTTTCGTGTGAAAATGCGATTTTTTGTTGAAAGCCCTTGTAGCTTGTGAAAATAGTAATCCTCATCAGTGCCTAAAACAAATCGAGCTTAAAGTATGCAGGATCAAAAGGCCAGGCTTAAAAACACGCATTTAGTCCTACTATTATGCATTAATGCTCCTTTCTGTTGCACCGATGGAAAGAGCATAAAATGAAGGGTGCATTAGGCTAATTGCCTTCCTCGATACTTCCTGTTTTAACCATAATAAATTGAAGAGTTTACACCGAAAAACACGAAAACTCGAAAATTTAGGAAAAATCTTGGCCGCGCCATCCCAATGTAAAAATTGCCTCCCTTGTGTGGGCTAAATTGAGGGGACTGTTATGTTGAGTCTTGTGACTTCCGAATTATGTTTGAATTCACTGTCCAGCATGAAGCTTAAACCGTGCGGGATCTTGATGCTAGGCATAAATAAGTGCTTTTCGGCTTAAATCATTGCGAAACTAAACTTTGCGTTTGAGCTTCTCAGAGCTTCTGACTTGAGCATATTGTTTTCAAGTTAGGTTGATTCATCGAGCTGAAACTGTTTAAGATTACAACGAAAAGCCTAAAATAACGTTTCTCCGCTTATTTTCGAGTGAAAATGCGATTTTTTGCTGAAAATGCGATTTTTTCCTGAAAGCCCCTGTAGCTTGTGAAAATAGTCATCCTCATCGGTGCCTAACACAAATCGAGCTTAAAGTATGCAGGATCAAAAGGCCAGGCTTAAAAACACGCATTAAGTCCTACTATTATGCATTAATGCTCCTTTCTGTTGATGGCATATGAGTCTTGTGACTTCCGAATTATGTTTGAATTCACTGTCAAGCATGGAGCCAAAACTGTGCAGAATCACGATGCTATGCATACATAGGTGCTTTTCGGCTTAAATCAATGCGAAACTGGACTTTGTGTTTGAGCTTCTCGAAGCTTGTGACTTGAGCATATTGTTTGCAAGTTAAATTGATTCATCAAGCTAAAACTGTGTAGGATTGCAACGAAAAGCCTAGAAAAACGCTTCTCTGCTTATATACGTGTGAAATTGCGATTTTATGTGGAAGGCACTCATAACTTGTGACAAGAATCATCCTCAAAGGTGCCTAACACAGATCGAGCTACAACTATGCAGGAACGAAAGGCTACGCTTAAAGACACGCAATGCGGCCATCTTTTATGCAAAAATGCACCTTTCTGTTGATGACAATTGAGTCTTGTGACGTCTGAATTATGTTTGAATTCACTGTCAAGCATAGAGCCAAAACTGTGCAGAATCACGATGCTATGCATACATGTGTGCTTTACGGCTTACATCAATGCGAAACTGGACTTTGTGTTTGAGCGTCTTGCAGCTTGTAACTTGAGCATATTCTATTTAAGTTATACTGATTCATCAAGCTGAAACTGTGTAGGATTGCAACGAAAAGCCAAAAAGAACGCTTCTCTGCTTATATTCGTGTGAAAATGCGATTTTATGTGGAAGGCACTCATAACTTGTGACAAGAATCATCCTCGAAGGTGCCTAACACAAATCAAGATACAACTATGCAGGATCAAAAGGCTAGGCTTTTAGACACGCTTTTCGGCTATCTTTTATGCAAAAATGCGCCTTTCTATTGATGGCAATTGAGTCTTGTGACGTCTGAATTATGTTTGAATTCACTGTTAAGCATGGAGCTTAAACCGTGCGGGATCATTATGCTAGGCATAAAAAAGTGCTTTTCGTCTTAAATCAATGCGTTACTGGACTTTTTGTTTGAGCTTCTCGAAGCTTGTGACTTGAGCATATTGTTTTAAAGTTAAGTTGATTCATCGAGCTAAAACTGTGTAGGATTGCAACGAGAAGCCAAAAAGAACGCTTCTCTGCTTATTTTCGTGTGCGAATGCGATTTTTTGTTGAAAGCCCTTGTAGCTTGTGAAAAGAGTCATCCTCATCAGTGCCTAACACGAATCGAGCTTAAAGTATGCAGGATTAAAAGGCCAGGCTTAAAAACACGCATTAAGTCCTACTTTTATGCATAAATGCTGCTTTCTGTTGATGGCACATGAGTCCTGTGACTTCCGAATTATGTTTGAATTCACTGTCAAGCATGGAGCCAAAACTGTGCAGAATCACGATGCTATGCATACATGTGTGCAGGGCGTGGAAATGGCCAAGGAGATCGTGAAGCGATGCTCGCGCCTTCGGTGCAGGGGTTACGCACTTCTTCGAGATTATGAAAACCAGGCCTTTGTTTTCAAAACGCTTTGCACCGATGGAAAGAGCATAAAATGAAGGGTGCATTAGGCTAATTGCCTTCCTCGATACTTCCTGTTTTAACCATAATAAATTGAAGGGTTTACACCGAAAAACACGAAAACTCGAAAATTTAGGAAAAATCTTGGCCGCGCCATCCCAATGTAAAAATTGCCTCCCTTGTGTGGGCTAAATTGAGGGGACTCAGGCAGGCCACTAGGCCTAATGCACCCTAAATTTCATGCTCTTTTGATCTGTGCAAAGCGTTTTGCCATCACCGACCTAGTTTTCATAATCTCAAACAAGTGCGTAACCGCCGCACCTCGCTTGAGCATAGCTTCACGTGCTTCCTTCGCCGTTGCTACCCCCTGATATGTGCTTTACGGCTTACATCAATGCGAAACTGGACTTTGTGTTGAGCGTCTCGAAGCTTGTGACTTGAGCATATTGTTTTCAAGTTAAGTTGATTCATCGAGCTAAAACTGTGTAGGATTGCAACGAAAAGCCAAAAAGAACGCTTCTCTGCTTATTTTCGTGTGAAAATGCGATTTTTTGTTAAAAGCCCTTGTAGCTTGTGAAAATAGTCATCCTCATCAGTGCCTAACACAAATAGCGCTTAAAGTATGCAGGATCAAAAGGCCAGGCTTAAAAACACGCATTTAGTCCTACTTTTATGCAAAAATGCACCTTTCTGTTGATGACAATTGAGTCTTGTGACGTCTGAATTATGTTTGAATTCACTGTCAAGCATGGAGCTTAAACCGTGTTGGATCATGATGCTAGGCTCAAACAAGTGCTTTTCGGCTAAAATCAATGCGAAACTGGACTTTGTGTTTGAGCGTCTCGAAGCTTAAGACTTGAGCATATTGTTTTTAAGTTATGCTGATTCATCAAGCTCAAACTGTGTAGGATTGCAACGAAAAGCCAAAAAGAACGCTTCTCTGCTTATTTTCGTGTGAAAATGCGATTTTTTGTTGAAAGCCCTTGTAGCTTGTGAAAATAGTAATCCTCATCAGTGCCTAAAACAAATCGAGCTTAAAGTATGCAGGATCAAAAGGCTAGGCTTAAAAACACGCAGTAAGTCCTACTTTTATGCATAAATGCTCCTTTCTGTTGATGGCACATGAGTCTTGTGACTTCCGAATTATGTTTGAATTCACTGTCCAGCATGAAGCTTAAACCGTGCGGGATCTTGATGCTAGGCATAAATAAGTGCTTTTCGGCTAAAATCATTGCGAAACTAAACTTTGCGTTTGACCTTCTCGAAGCTTCTGACTTGAGCATATTGTTTTCAAGTTAGGTTGATTCAGCGAGCTGAAACTGTGTAGGATTGCAACGAAAAGCCTAAAATAACGTTTCTCCGCTTATTTTCGTGTGAAAATGCGATTTTTTGCTGAAAATGCGATTTTTTGCTGAAAGCCCCTGTAGCTTGTGAAAATAGTCATCCTCATCGGTGCCTAACACAAATCGAGCTTAAAGTATGCAGGATCAAAAGGCCAGGCTTAAAAACACGCATTAAGTCCTACTATTATGCATTAATGCTCCTTTCTGTTGATGGCATATGAGTCTTGTGACTTCCGAATTATGTTTGAATTCACTGTCAAGCATGGAGCCAAAACTGTGCAGAATCACGATGCTATGCATACATAGGTGCTTTTCGGCTTAAATCAATGCGAAACTGGACTTTGTGTTTGAGCTTCTCGAAGCTTGTGACTTGAGCATATTGTTTGCAAGTTAAATTGATTCATCAAGCTAAAACTGTGTAGGATTGCAACGAAAAGCCTAGAAAAACGCTTCTCTGCTTATATACGTGTGAAATTGCGATTTTATGTGGAAGGCACTCATAACTTGTGACAAGAATCATCCTCAAAGGTGCCTAACACAGATCGAGCTACAACTATGCAGGAACGAAAGGCTACGCTTAAAGACACGCAATGCGGCCATCTTTTATGCAAAAATGCACCTTTCTGTTGATGACAATTGAGTCTTGTGACGTCTGAATTATTTTTGCATTCACTGTCAAGCATAGAGCCAAAACTGTGCAGAATCACGATGCTATGCATACATGTGTGCTTTACGGCTTACATCAATGCGAAACTGGACTTTGTGTTTGAGCGTCTTGCAGCTTGTAACTTGAGCATATTCTATTTAACTTATACTGATTCATCAAGCTGAAACTGTGTAGGATTGCAACGAAAAGCCAAAAAGAACGCTTCTCTGCTTATATTCGTGTGAAAATGCGATTTTATGTGGAAGGCACTCATAACTTGTGACAAGAATCATCCTCGAAGGTGCCTAACACAAATCAAGATACAACTATGCAGGATCAAAAGGCTAGGCTTTTAGACACGCTTTTCGGCTATCTTTTATGCAAAAATGCGCCTTTCTATTGATGGCAATTGAGTCTTGTGACGTCTGAATTATGTTTGAATTCACTGTTAAGCATGGAGCTTAAACCGTGCGGGATCATTATGCTAGGCATGAAAAAGTGCCTTTCGTCTTAAATCAATGCGTTACTGGACTTTTTGTTTGAGCTTCTCGAAGCTTGTGACTTGAGCATATTGTTTTAAAGTTAAGTTGATTCATCAAGCTAAAACTGTGTAGGATTGCAACGAGAAGCCAAACAGAACGCTTCTCTGCTTATTTTCGTGTGCGAATGCGATTTTTTGTTGAAAGCCCTTGTAGCTTGTTAAAAGAGTCATCCTCATCAGTGCCTAACACAAATCGAGCTTAAAGTATGCAGGATTAAAAGGCCAGGCTTAAAAACACGCATTAAGTCCTACTTTTATGCATAAATGCTGCTTTCTGTTGATGGCACATGAGTCCTGTGACTTCCGAATTATGTTTGAATTCACTGTCAAGCATGGAGCCAAAACTGTGATGAATCACGATGCTATGCATACATGTGTGCAGGGCGTGGAAATGGCCAAGGAGATCGTGAAGCGATGCTCGCGCCTTCGGTGCAGGGGTTACGCACTTCTTCGAGATTATGAAAACCAGGCCTTTGTTTTCAAAACGCTTTGCACAGATGGAAAGAGCATGAAATGAAGGGTGCATTAGGCTTATTGCCTTCCTCGATACTTCCTGTTTTAACCATAATAAATTGAAGGGTTTTCACCGAAAAACACGAAAACTCGAAAATTTAGGAAAAATCTTGGCCGCGCCATCCCAATGTAAAAATTGCCTCCCTTGTGTGGGCTAAATTGAGGGGACTCGGGCAGGCCACTAGGCCTAATGCACCCTAAATTTCATGTTCTTTTGATCTGTGCAAAGCGTTTTGCCATCACCGACCTAGCTTTCATAATCTCAAAGAAGTGCGTAACCGCCGCACCTCGCTTCAGCATAGCTTCACGCGCTTCCTTCGCCGTTGCTACCCCCTGATGTGTGCTTTACGGCTTACATCAATGCGAAACTGGACTTTGTGTTTGAGCGTCTCGAAGATTGTGACTTGAGCATATTGTTTTCAAGTTAAGTTGATTCATCGAGCTAAAACTGTGTAGGATTGCAACGAAAAGCCTAAAAGAACGCTTCTCTGCTTATATACGTGTGAAATTGCGATTTTATGTGGAAGGCACTCATAACTTGTGACAAGAATCATCCTCAAAGGTGCCTAACACAAATCAAGCTACAACTATGCAGAAACGAAAGGCTACGCTTAAAGACACGCAATGCGGCCATCTTTATGCAAAAATGCACCTTTCTGTTGATGACAATTGAGTCTTGTGACGTCTGAATTATGTTTTAATTCACTGTCAAGCTTGGAGCTTAAACCGTGTGGGATCATGATGCTAGGCTCAAACAAGTGCTATTCGGCTAAAATCAATGCGAAACTGGACTTTGTGTTTGAGCGTCTCGAAGCTTGTGACTTGAGCATATTGTTTTTAAGTTATGTTGATTCATCAAGCTGAAACTGTGTAGGATTGCAACGAAAAGCCAAAAAGAACGCTTCTCTGCTTATTTTCGTGTGAAAATGCGATTTTTTGTTGAAAGCCCTTGTAGCTTGTGAAAAGAGTCATCCTCATCAGTGCCTAACACAAATCGAGCTTAAAGTATGCAGGATCAAAAGGCCAGGCTTAAAAACACGCATTAAGTCCTACTTTTATGCATAAATGCTGCTTTCTGTTGATGGCACATGAGTCTTGTGACTCCCGAATTATGTTTGAATTCACTGTCCAGCATGGAGCTTATACCGTGCGGGATCATTATGCTAGGCATAAATAAGTGCTTTTCGGCTTAAATCAATGCGAAACGGGACTTAATGTTTGAGCTTCTCGAAGCTTCTGACTTTAGCATATTGTTTTCAAGTTAAGTTGATTCATCGAGCTAAAATTGTGTAGGATTGCAACGAAAAGCCAAAAAGAACGCTTCTCTGCCTATTTTCGTGTGTAGCTTGTGAAAATATTCATCCTCATCAGTGCCTAACACAAATCGAGCTTAAAGTATGCAGGATCAAAAGACCAGGCTTCAAAACACGCATTAAGTCCTACTTTTATGCAAAAATGCTCCTTTCTGTTGATGGCAATTGAGTCTTTTGACTTCCGAATTATGTTTGAATTCACTGTCAAGCATGGAGCTTAAACCGTGCAGGATCATGATGCTAGGCATAAACAAGTGCTTTTCGGCTGAAATCAATGCGAAACTGGACTTTGTGTTTGAGCGTCTCGAAGCTTGTGACTTGAGCATATTGTTTTCAAGGTAAGTTGATTTATCGAGCTCAAACTGTGTAGGATTGCAACGAAAAGCCTAAAATAACGTTTCTCCGCTTATTTTCGTGTGAAAATGCAATTTTTTGTTGAAAGCCCTTGTAGCTTGTGAAAAAAGTCATCCTCATCAGTGCCTAACTCAAATCGAGCTTAATGTATGCAGGATCAAAAGGCCAGGCTTAAAAACACGCATTAAGTCCTACTTTTATGCAAAAATGCTCCTCTCTGTTGATGGCACTTGAGTCTTGTGACTTCTGAATTGTGTTTGAATTCACTGTCAAGCATAAAGCTTAAACCGTGTAGGATCATGATGCTAGGCTCAAACAAGTGCTTTTCGGCTGAAATCAATGCGAAACTGAACTTTGTGTTTGAGCGTCTCGAAGCTTGTGACTTGAGCATATTGTTTTCAAGTTATGTTGATTCTTCAAGCTGAAACTGTGTAGGATTGCAACGAAAAGCCTAAAAGAACGCTACTCTTCTTATTTTCGTGTGTAAATGCAATTTTTTGTGGAAGGCACTCATAACTTGTGACAAGAATCATCCTCAAAGGTGCCTAACACAAATCAAGCTACAACTATGCAGGATCGAAAGGCTAGGCTTTTAGACATGCTTTTCGGCCATCTTTTATGCAAAAATGCTTCTTTCTGTTGATGGCACTTGGGTCTTGTGACTTCCGAAATCTGTTTGAATTCACAATCAAGCATGAAGCTTTAACCGTGCTGGAAATGATGCTAGGCATAAAAAAGTGCTTTTCGGCTTAAATCAATGCGAAACTGGACTTTGTGTTTGAGCGTCTCGAAGCTTGTGACTTGAGCATATTGTTTTTAAGTTTTGTTGATTCATCGAGCTGAAACTGTGTAGGATTGCAACGAAAAGCCTAAAATGACGTTTCTCCGCTTATTTTCGTGTGAAAATGCAATTTTTTGTTGAAAGCCCTTGTAGCTTGTGAAAAAAGTCATCCTCATCAGTGCCTAACACAAATAGAGCTTAAAGTATGCAGAATCAAAAGGCCAGGCTTAAAAACACGCATTTAGTCCTACTTTTATGCAAAAATGCTCCTTTCTGTTGATGGCAATTGAGTCTTGTGACTTCCGAATTATGTTTGAATTCACTGTCAAGCATGGAGCTTAAACTGTACAGAATCACGATGCTATGCATACACAGGTGCTTTACGGCTTACATCAATGCGAAACTGGACTTTGTGTTTGAGCGTCTCGAAGCTTGTGACTTGAGCATATCGTTTTCAAGTTAAGTTGATTCATCGAGCTAAAACTGTGTAGGATTGCAACGACAAGCCAAAAAGAACGCTTTTCTGCTTATTTTCGTGTGAAAATGCGATTTTTTTGTTAAAAGCCCTTGTAGCTTGTGAAAATAGTCATCCTCATCAGTGCCTAACACAAATAGAGCTTAAAGTATGCAGGATCAAAAGGCCAGACTTAAAAACACGCATTTAGTCCTACTTTTATGCAAAAATGCACCTTTCTGTTGATGGCACTTGAGTCTTGTGACTTCCGGAATATGTTTGAATTCACTGTCAAGCATGGAGCTTAAACCGTGCAGGATCATGATGCTAGGCATAAACAAGTGCTTTTCGGCTGAAATCAATGCGAAACTGGACTTTGTGTTTAAGCGTCTCGAAGCTTGTGACTTGAGCATATTGTTTTCAAGTTAAGTTGATTCATCGAGCTAAAACTGTGTAGGATTGCAACGAAAAGCCAAAAAGAACGCTTCTCTGCTTATTTTCGTGTGAAACTGCGATTTTTTGTTAAAAGCCCTTGTAGCTTGTGAAAATAGTCATCCTCATCAGTGCCTAACACAAATAGCGCTTAAAGTATGCAGGATCAAAAGGCCAGGCTTAAAAACACGCATTTAGTCCTACTTTTATGCAAAAATGCACCTTTCTGTTGATGACAATTGAGTCTTGTGACGTCTGAATTATGTTTGAATTCACTGTCAAGCATGGAGCTTAAACCGTGTTGGATCA